>CAUHTR010000265.1:109760-157513 GCA_959609185.1 Schmidtea polychroa
TATATAATAAAGTATCCCAAGCTAAAGAGGGTGCTGTTATATAATTGTATGGTTTAAGAACAAAAGATTTTGTAAATTCTTCAAAGCAATCTGCTAGAATATAAACATCCAAAGATAAATACATACTTGTATATTCTCCTAAAGTTTTACACTTGAATAATTCCCACATTTTATTTGCTCGAGAATATTCTTGATTTGTAATATGATATTTTTGAAGTTGTGAAGAGAAATCTTCTTGGCTAGGAAGACTTGTTTCATTATATCTTTCAAACGAGTCAACATAGTCATAAGGATATATTCCTTTTGCTAAGCATGTAGGATATTCTTCTAGAGGAATATTATTTTTTTCCAAGAATTCTCGAGTGATTTTAAAATCTTCTGGTTTCATTGTTTTAGCTATTCCATCTAGAGACATTTGAAGGAAGTTTAACGAGTCTATAAATTTTAATTTTCCATATTCAACTGATTTATATTTTTCCTTTGTAAGTCCTATAACTTTGAAAGAGTTTTTAGCATTTTCTGCTAAATGTTTAATAAATAGATGTATGTCATAACCAAAAAGATTATGAAATATAACAGGTACAAATTTAGGAGTATGACAATTAAGATTGCAATTTTTATGAGCTGCTCCTCGATAATTATTTTCCTTTTTTAAATGATCATGATCGGGGACTTTTTTTATTTGAAGATTGCTCTTGGGTTTGTAGTTGCATTCTTTCATGAAACATTCTTTGTTCTTCTTCAAAAGTTTTCATTATTCGGAGATTCATTATTCAAAGATTCTATATTTAAAGACTCTGTATCTGAAGAATCTTCAAATGGTTGTTTACACATCCAACAATTTGAAGAATTTTTATATTCTTCCCGTCGTTCGGTTGAAAGGTTTATTTCATAGTTTGTTTTTAATACTTTAAATATTTCATGTTCTAGATCATTTATATTTTTAGTAAAATGATTCAAGACTTCTGTTTCTGAAATTCCTTGAAATGTATATTCTCTAGATTCTATGAGTTCAGTATAATTACTTTTAAATAATAATTTATAAGCAGATGGTAATTGTTTAGTTTTTTTAACACTATTAGGTTTGTTTCTTTTTCTTAGAAAGGCTTTGATCCTCTCTGGTTTCATCTTCTCTCCTGGGGAGTTCCATGAATCCATGAGTTTATTTTTTTTTATTATTTTTAAATATTGTTTAACCAAATCTTGTTTACGATTTATAGATTCAAAGTCTCCATAAAGCACTCCTACTGTTTGTAGTAAATTTGAAAAGTTTTTAAAATGCATCTTGGGATCTTTAGGCATGTTAATTAAAGCTGGTTCATCTTTTTCACAAAATCTTGTATGTTTAATCATAGAGTTTTTAGTTGTTGAATAATGAAGACATCTTTTACATGTTCCTCCTCCACTAGTTGGATTCTCTGGTGATGTAAAAGCTTGAAAGTTTTTTATTAAAACATAATGTTGATTATTTTGTTGTTCCAAGATTAAAAGATATATTTCTCTAGGGTTTTCTTGTACTTCGTTACGATTGGTTCCACTATCAGAAATGTAAATTGGAATAATTTCTCTGCTATTAACATGTTTCCCTTTAACACGTTCATAAATATTAATTTTAAGATTATTTAATTTTTCAAATTCTGGAATGTCTTCTAGTTTCATTGGATGTTTGAATCCTTTGGGAAATATTAATTCATTTTCATATTGTTTGTATTTTGAAACTCTTTGAGGGTTTGATTCTTGAGGATGTAAATGTGCAAGTATTGACCAGATGAAACATTTGTTATCATTATTCTGTATGTTTATAACATTTTTAGATTTAAAGGGTGTAGGAATATAATATTTAGGATTGGGTGGTAATCCTCTCCAATAATCAATCACTAAAGTTTGGAAAGAGTTGAATACTAAGTTTGAATCTCCTAATTAATTTTCTACTTCCTCTTGTTTTGCTTCTGCTGCTTTAATTATTTCTTTGATGGTTTATCAAATCCTTTAGTTGAAAATAAATATTTAAAAGGTATTCCAATTTCAACATCTAAGGGTGTTGTCTTTTCTTCTGCTCCTCGCCAGTATTTTGCTTTGATTATAATTTTATATTTTATAACATTATACCTTGTCGGTTTATAATTTTTTAAAGATTCAGTGAAAGAATTTTTAATATTTTTTTTATTTTTATTTATATATTCTCCAGGAGTTGCAGGTCCATTAATTTTTAATTGAAATTCATCTATATGATTAAAATTATCCCAGTTATATTTTTCTCTTTCAACATGATCAGGTTCTCCTTCTGAATGACATTCCTCATCGTCAGAATTTTGTTTTTTATTTTTACATTCTTTTATATGTTCTAAATAATAGAAATTTAGTTTTGTTGAAAAGTTGCAATGACGACATGTAAATATTTCTCTATTTTTCCCAATACAATTTTCAAAATATTTATTATATCCAGAATGTAGAAATCTTCCTTTACATTTAGGACAAAGTTTTGAATTTGTATCATTAGGATTATTTTCTTTTAATAAATGAGCTTTCGATTTTAAGTGAGAAATTAATCCAGTTTTATTTTTAAAAACTTTATTACAAATATTAAAATTCATTTTTAGAAAAAAATTTTCACATCTGAGGTTAGTTTTTTTTCAACATAAAATAATATTAAAAATTTGAAAATAATATTGAAAATGGTGTGGGTATCTTAGATTTATATTTTATTTTATTTTTTTATTAATTAATTAATTTTTAAACATAAATATGAAAAAAAAAATATTGAAACGGTTGTGATGGTGAACCGGTAATTATCGTCACCAGTCTTTCGAACACACCCGGATCGATTCTATAATGTGCACATTTATTTCGAAATGTTTCTCAGTTGTTTTCGGACCTCTTTCGGATTCGCTTTCGAATTCATTTGTACTTTCGAGCAGCACGCTTAAAACACCAAAAAATCCAAACCCAGATAGCGCAGTGGGCTAGACTGACATAGTGGTTCAAATGGATAGTGGTTCAAATCACATCTGAGGTTAGTTTTTTTTTCAACATAATATAATATTTAAAATTTGAAAATAATATTGAAAATGGTGTGGGTATCTTAGATTTATATTTTATTTTATTTATTTTATTTTTTTATTAATTAATTAATTTTTAAACATAAATATGAAAAAAAAATATTGAAACGGGTGTGATGGTGAACCGGTAATTATCGTCACCAGTCTTTCGAACACACCCGGATCGATTCTATAATGTGCACATTTATTTCGAAATGTTTCTCAGTTGTCTTCGGACCTCTTTCGGATTCGCTTTCGAATTCATTTGTACTTTCGAGCAGCACGCTTAAAACACCAAAAAATCCAAACCCAGATAGCGCAGTGGGCTAGACTGACATAGTGGTTCAAATCACATCTGAAGTTAGTTTTTTTTCAAAATAAAATAATATTAAAAATTTGAAAATAATATTGAAAATGGTGTGGGTATCTTAGATTTATATTTTATTTTATTTATTTTATTTTTTTATTAATTAATTAATTTTTAAACATAAATATGAAAAAAAAAATATTGAAACGGTTGTGATGGTGAACCGGTAATTATCGTCACCAGTCTTTCGAACACACCCGGATCGATTCTATAATGTGCACATTTATTTCGAAATGTTTCTCAGTTGTTTTCGGACCTCTTTCGGATTCGCTTTCGAATTCATTTGTACTTTCGAGCAGCACGCTTAAAACACCAAAAAATCCAAACCCAGATAGCGCAGTGGGCTAGACTGACATAGTGGTTCAAATGGATAGTGGTTCAAATCACATCTGAAGTTAGTTTTTTTTCAAAATAAAATAATATTAAAAATTTCAAAATAATATTGAAAATGGTGTGGGTATCTTAGATTTATATTTTATTTTATTTATTTTATTTTTTTATTAATTAATTAATTTTTAAACATAAATATGAAAAAAAAATATTGAAACGGTTGTGATGGTGAACCGGTAATTATCGTCACCAGTCTTTCGAACACACCCGGATCGATTCTATAATGTGCACATTTATTTCGAAATGTTTCTCAGTTGTTTTCGGACCTCTTTCGGATTCGCTTTCGAATTCATTTGTACTTTCGAGCAGCACGCTTAAAACACCAAAAAATCCAAACCCAGATAGCGCAGTGGGCTAGACTGACATAGTGGTTCAAATGGATAGTGGTTCAAATCACATCTGAGGTTAGTTTTTTTTTCAACATAAAATAATATTAAAAATTTGAAAATAATATTGAAAATGGTGTGGGTATCTTAGATTTATATTTTATTTTATTTATTTTATTTTTTTATTAATTAATTAATTTTTAAACATAAATATGAAAAAAAAAATATTGAAACGGTTGTGATGGTGAACCGGTAATTATCGTCACCAGTCTTTCGAACACACCCGGATCGATTCTATAATGTGCACATTTATTTCGAAATGTTTCTCAGTTGTCTTCGGACCTCTTTCGGATTCGCTTTCGAATTCATTTGTACTTTCGAGCAGCACGCTTAAAACACCAAAAAATCCAAACCCAGATAGCGCAGTGGGCTAGACTGACATAGTGGTTCAAATCACATCTGAAGTTAGTTTTTTTTCAAAATAAAATAATATTAAAAATTTGAAAATAATATTGAAAATGGTGTGGGTATCTTAGATTTATATTTTATTTTATTTATTTTATTTTTTTATTAATTAATTAATTTTTAAACATAAATATGAAAAAAAAATATTGAAACGGGTGTGATGGTGAACCGGTAATTATCGTCACCAGTCTTTCGAACACACCCGGATCGATTCTATAATGTGCACATTTATTTCGAAATGTTTCTCAGTTGTTTTCGGACCTCTTTCGGATTCGCTTTCGAATTCATTTGTACTTTCGAGCAGCACGCTTAAAACACCAAAAAATCCAAACCCAGATAGCGCAGTGGGCTAGACTGACATAGTGGTTCAAATCACATCTGAAGTTAGTTTTTTTTCAAAATAAAATAATATTAAAAATTTGAAAATAATATTGAAAATGGTGTGGGTATCTTAGATTTATATTTTATTTTATTTATTTTATTTTTTATTAATTAATTAATTTTTAAACATAAATATGAAAAAAAAATATTGAAACGGGTTGTGATGGTGAACCGGTAATTATCGTCACCAGTCTTTCGAACACACCCGGATCGATTCTATAATGTGCACATTTATTTCGAAATGTTTCTCAGTTGTTTCGGACCTCTTTCGGATTCGCTTTCGAATTCATTTGTACTTTCGAGCAGCACGCTTAAAACACCAAAAATCCAAACCCAGATAGCGCAGTGGGCTAGACTGACATAGTGGTTCAAATGGATAGTGGTTCAAATCACATCTGAGGTTAGTTTTTTTTTCAACATAAAATAATATTAAAAATTTGAAAATAATATTGAAAATGGTGTGGGTATCTTAGATTTATATTTTATTTTATTTATTTTATTTTTTTATTAATTAATTAATTTTTAAACATAAATATGAAAAAAAAATATTGAAACGGGTATGATGGTGAACCGGTAATTATCGTCACCAGTCTTTCGAACACACCCGGATCGATTCTATAATGTGCACATTTATTTCGAAATGTTTCTCAGTTGTTTTCGGACCTCTTTCGGATTCGCTTTCGAATTCATTTGTACTTTCGAGCAGCACGCTTAAAACACCAAATTAAATTGCTTGGAACGTAAAAATAGAAATTTAACAGAGTCGCAAAACATGGTATATATAATATCTTGTCGAAGAAAATAATGGTCGATATAAAGAAATTAAACTAAAAAAGATTTTAAATGATAATAAATGATTCGGCTATCGAAAAGTTGTTTTTATAATTCAAGAGCCAAACTAAATGTCAAGTAGCAAAAATTTAACAAACCAAATAAAACTTTGAAATTTGAATAGATCTATTCAAATTTAAAGATTGGGAATTAAATTAAATAAAATTTTAAAATGTTTTAAATTGTTTGAAATTGTATATTTTTGGAAACATTTGTTTGAGTTGAGAAATTCAATCAGAGAAAAAGCAGAGAAAAGAAGACTTGTTAAATTTTGTATTAGAGTGATCAGAGTCGAAATATTTAATTTTATGAATAGATATTGCGAATTATAACCTACATAGTTATTTATCTGAATTATATTTTAATAAATGATTCCGCTAACGATAAATTTATTTTAAAGTTTATCTATTATTATTTTTGTTAGTGTACTGAGACACTTATATTTTCGTTTCTTATTTGATTCGGCCATAGAGTTGGTCAGGATTCAGAATTTTAAAATTTAAAATTTTTATTTCAAATGGAATAGAATTGAAAATAATAAAATATCCAAAAAACTATCCAAATCGATTTAAGAATTGGATGATTATTTCCAAATAATAATTGGCGAATATTGAAATTTGTTTGTATGTCTGAAATTGTCGACATCTAATTAAAAGTTTCGAATCAGAATGTTTGTTTAAATAATACTAAATTAACAAATCAATAAATTATTTTGGCTTTTATATAATAAATAAATTTTAAATTCGATTAGTGGAAGAAAAGAATTTAAATGCTATTGAAACTTATAGAATCTACGATGATTTTTGTTACGATCGGCTTTGAAGATGTTGAAGAAAAGCTTAAAAGTTCACTAAAAGCAAGTTTGTATTAAATAAATGCTTCGAGGTTTTTGCATTCTAAACAACAGGAACGACAAGAGTTCCTGATATTGAACTTAGATTGGTTGTATTGCTTTGTTTATTTGTGATAGAATTAGACACTAAACGACTTTGGGAGAATTTAATTTGCTCATCAATCAGTTTTATTAGGTCACGTAGGCCGTCATCAAAGAGAAGTTGAGAGGTTGTATAAAATTAGGCTATAAATATGGTCATGTGTACAGGGTGGCCCAAAAAAAATGGGAACATTTTTATTTAATTAAAAAAATGATGGATATTTTTTGTTGAACCTGGTGCAAAAATAAATAGCAATTATTATTGTGAAAATGTTTTAAGCAATGGTATCCTACCGGATATAAAATCTATTTGTGGTGAAGATAGTTGGATATTGCAACAGGATGGTGCTCCGGCTCATACCGCAAGAAATACAATAAATTTTATTCATAATTCTGGAATTGAGGTTATTGAACCTGATAAATGGCCACCAAATAGTCCGGATTTGAATCCAGTAGATTATGCAATATGGGGAGCATTGCAAGAAAAGGTATATTTAAGACGAACATTTACATCAATTGAACATCTTAAACAAGTAATTATTGAAGAATGGAATAATATTGAACAATCTTTTATTGATAGAAGTATTAATGAATGGAGAATTCGATTACTCAAAGTAATTGAAAGACAAGGTGGTCATATTGAGAATTATTTATAAATATGAGATAATTAAATTTTTATTATTTGCTTTTCTTCTTTATATTTTTTTAATTTCATTTAAAAAATTTAGTGTTCCCATTTTTTTTGGGCCACCCTGTACTGGTGCATGTTTCTGTAATTACATCAATCATGGAATTATTTACATTGTTTATTAAACAACCATCTGATTTTTGATATTTTAAGAATTAAAATCATAACACATTGGTATTCATTTGTTATCAACCTAGTTGGATTTATATTTCTATAATTTGCATACTAATATTTGTAAGACCGGATCAAAACAATATATAAGGTACACGATATTTCGGTACAGCCTTTATCAAGTGTGTTTTCAAATTTCGGATCTAATATTGTCGTTTCTACATTTATTAAATTTGAAAAGGAAGTCGCATTCAAAACATTTATAGTTGTGCTTGTTGATGTCATCCTGGATTCTACATGTTGTTTCATTGAATCTACTATAAGATTCAATTAACTTCATTTACCAGTCACATCTATACAATGGATTCTTAATGATTACATTCAAGGTTATATAAAACATATTTAAGACCATTTAAAGGCTTGATACGATTAAGCCAAAATTCTAAAAGTAAAAACAATCTAAATTTTGATGAAGAACATTATGGAAATTTAGAATGTTGCTTTAATGCAAAGTCTCAAAATAATCGATCAGGCAAACCGCCTGTCTCCAAATCTCAAACCCTCAGCCAAACCGCTTGAAACTCTCAAGGCACTGGTGGAATCCAAAAGGACCAATTATTTTTCATCTCATTTTCTGAGAACACATTTAAAATTGAATGAGTCAGTTAATTTATGTGGGCCCTCTTTGACAATCAAATCCAAGCAATTGATACCAGGAAATCTCAACTCAAATATTAACTAACCTTTGATTCATTTTAAAATTAAATTAATCTTATTTTTAACAATTTCGTTCTCTAATAATTGTCATAAATTAATATAAATAGATTTATATGTTGTTGGAAGTTTGTTTCACTGGCAGAAAGAGAAGGCATATCTTTTCAAGAACGAATTACTAAGGCATTTTTGGGCACAAATCCGGTATTTATTCGCCAAAGGAATCATCTTGTAGAAACCAAGTTAAGCACGCTGTAACAGAATTGATAGAAAAAATTAAAAGGTGAAAATATGTTTGTATTTGATTCAAATTAATGAAATATTTAATTCAAATATTATTTATAATTTGAATTATAATTTCAACCGCCTAAAAACAATAGCTGCAACTTAACCTTCCGAAAGTTTGGTTACAATTTACTCAGAATACCGACAGTTATAGATAGTAACATTAAAAAATTTGAAAAAAAATTGATATATGTTCGAATGGTAAATAATGAAACGAATACAACACAAGTTCATATAATTATTGTGTTGTTTGATAATCGTTTGATACCTACTTTAACATTTTCATTTGTGCAGATAAAAGTAAAAGTATTTTTGACAATATTGTTAGAAATTATGGCGAAACTAAATTAACTATATTGTTTTGGGTCTCAACATAGAGTCAGAGTGTGGTACCGAATAATAACCAAAAAGAAATTATATCATTTCCCTATTAACACTTAAACCACCGAATAATAATAATAATAATAATAATAATAATAATAATAATAATAATAATAATAATAATAATAATAATAATAATAATAATAATAATAATAATAATAATAATAATAATAATAATAATAATAATAATAATAATAATAATAATAATAATAATTCTGATGTTCGTCAAATTAGACAATTTATTTTAGACAGATTTAAATAAAATAGTAGTTGTTGAATAAAAGATGGTGATGTGGATTCTTTTACATATTCTAAGCATCAAGGATGTCAGTCAACCTCAAGTAGTGTTAAAAGAAGTTTTTCAATTTTAAATAAATTGCTTGGAGAGGATAGAGATTTCAAATTGAAAAATGTGAAATATTATTTAATTGCATTAAAAGTACACAGTTTTATAATGAAAATAGCTTAGTTTTTATGTAGGATTTTAAAATTTTTATATGTATATTAGACATTTTTAAAAATACCCCTAGTTATGCATAAATATATGCAAAAATGTGTGTAGAGAACAAGCTTGTTATCTTGTCAGCTTTATTTGCCTCAACTGATTCCAAATTTATTATTTTAAATTTCGACAATTTGACGGTTAAAATGAATTGCTTATAAACTTTTTTTATTGCAATTGACCAATCAACTGTTATTGTCGACAAATTAATTTACTTATAAATCACAAAGATTAATGGAAATTTAGAGTATAAAAGGATTGCTATATTTATTCATGTCTGTCATAAAAAAGTCGAAGTGGGAAACTTTTATAGAAAAAAAGCTAAAGGCATCATCTACCAAACTGATTAGTAAAATACAAGTAACCTTCATTTTTAAGAATTATCTCTAAAATTTTGAAATAAACTGTGATTGAGGATCTTATATTTTCACCAATTGAATTTTGTGTGAAATTGTGTTAGAAATAAAGTTTCAATATTTTTCGGTCTTGGTGATTGAATATTGGAGTTAAAGATATATTTTGTTAATAAATTTATCCTTTTTCGATTCCCAAATATCATATTATAGTGCATCTTCAATTATCAATGTCGATTTAACTTTTGTTGGGTTAAAACAGGAGCATTAACGATTTTCTTTTATTACAACACATCAATTGATTTTATAAAAATATGAAAATTAAAGATGAAAATAAATATCTAAAGAATTAAAACAAAAGAATATTTCCAAAAATTGAACACTTAAATCTAAAATATTCATTATCAATATCAGGAAAAGGTCATAAAAAATAAGCTTTTTATCCTCTCTAATTTGTCACTTTATGTTGCTTCCTACATGCAGCATTGGTGATAAGAGGTATATTTGTAAAAGAAAGTGATGCTGGACAATAGTGTAATTATTTTTTGAAATTTGGCTTAAATACGGGAAACTACCGACAATTGAGAATGATGTGAAGTAATTAAAATCTTCGACTAATCCGTAGTTTCATGTTATGTTCATTGAAGTTATGTTTTTAGTAGAAAGTGAATAGCACGAATGCTCACTTCAGAGAATCATTATATCGTATTCGTTATATACTAGCACAAATTATAAATTTTGAAGATGTTATAAATAGTATCTTCAACAATGGTATTTTATCTATTTTGTAATTTCAGATTTTAATAAATTTTGAGCATTAAATAAATATATTATACATATTTTTGATGGCTTTAAATTTAAACATTTATTAAATACGTTCGTTCCATATTTGATATAGAACAATTAGGAAGTTAATAAATTGAACCAAACATTCGATATATTATTTTATTTATTAACTTTTATTTTTATATAAAATTAATATCAGACATCACTGAACAGTAATAAGTATAAAGTTAAAAACGGACAGTTGTCAAAATGCAAAACAATGGACCTAATATAGAACTATCTATATTAGGTGCTATAAAAATATTACATAATATTCTTAACATAATTTAAAGTAACGATAAAATTAATTAATCATTTGGACAATTTATTTAACAAAAACATGTCAACATTTGTTAATCTTGTACGACAGTTGAACTAATAATAAAAATTTCACTAGTTATTTGGAAATTAATAAAAATTAGTTATTTTATATTTTATATATAAACGAATTATTTATAATTACTATGTGATTATTCAATATTCACTTGTTAAATAAAAATCAGTAAAAATATTTTATTACTTTCTATATTACTATTCTAAAGCCGCAAAGGACAGCATTATATTATATTTGTTCATCAACCATAACTTTAAATACAATTTTTTTATAGTTTTTGTTTCATTGGATTTTAGATCTATTAATTTCCTTTGATCCTGTTCCCACAGAATTTGATAAGGCACATTAATAATTCTTGTCAGTCGATTAATAATTCCATTTATTGATTAAAGTCATTTTACATTCAAATTTATATATTCTTCAGTGTTCTCAATTTCAATTTGTGCGAAAGATGGTTTTGAAGAAAAATTTTAAAAATTAGATTTGACTAAAATTGAATGTTACTGATTAAACAAACAAGACTGAATATTAGCAAATATCTTACAAGTGTTTTATATACACACAAATTGACATTGTATTTATTAAAAAGCTAGACTATAAATCAGTAAATATATAAGATATTTTTTTGATATTCACAAATTTTCGGCAGTCTTTTTCAAGTGACTTTTTGAATCAAGCTTTTTAATAAATACAATGTCAATTTTAAAGAAATCAATGGTGAAATTTTAAAAAGTTCTTATAATACACACAAAATATTTTTTTAAATCTAAATTTTAATTTTATAAAATTCTGGCTGACTGTAATAGATTACGGATTGTTATAAAAGAACAAGACCCTAGTGTCTATATCAACGGTGGGCAAATGCGGCTCTTAGAGCCGCATGCGGCTCTTCGTTGAGTAAACTGCGGCTCATTGATAATTGAATTTTTGATAATTGAATTTGAAAATTGAATTCGATTTTAATAAAAGCTAATAAAATTGATATCACAGAAGAAAAAGTAAACGAATACAGTGAAAAATTGGAAGAATTGCAAGCGGATTTCAAATGTAGGTTTGAAGATTTGAAAAGTTTTAAATCTACATTTGCATTTTTTGTGAACCCATTTATTTGTGATATTATTGAAGATGGATTTCCAATTTCTGAAGTAATACTTGTTAAAAAAGCGGTTGGGGAATTGGAGTTATTAGATATGAAAGAGGACCAGGCTTTGCAAATGCACCATAAAGTTACTTCTATAATTGAATTTTGGAAACTCGTACCAGAGGCAAAATATCCACACTTAAAACAAGCTGCTTGCCGTCTAATTTCAATTTTTGGTACAACATATTGTTGTGAATCTTTGTACTCCACAATGAAGTTCGTGAAATCGAAATATCGTTCACAGTTGACCAATCAGCATCTTACAGAATTGCTGCGAACAGCTTTAACAAAGTATACACCAAATTTCAAAGATTTGACCAAAAGTCTTCGTTAATTCAAGAAATTTTATTACTTTTTATTAATGGATTTTTATTATATTTTATGTTTGTTACTTAAATTTTGAAATAATTGTTTTTAATAGCGTTTAAGTCTTTTTTAATCAAATTAATGAAATAAAAAAAATATGTAGTTCACTATGGTGGCTCTTTAAAAAATAAATTTTCGGAAAATGTCTCTCATTGAACTCATGCGTGCCCACCCTTGGTCTATATTATCCATGTACTAACTTGGACTTAAAATTTTATTTAATTATTTACCTATTTACAATTTTACGAGTTTAACATTATATTTAATTAATTTACTTTTCCTCTGAGACGATTATTTTGTTAAATTTTAATTTTCACATGGTAATTATTTTTCTATTCATTGAATGTTTCTAATTATGCATAATTTATCTTTTTAATGATCCAATGACTGATTTTTCCTAATATTGTATTATTTTGAATTTTCCCAAATGTAACTTTTAATAAAAAAAATTTATTCGATTGATTCAGATTTGTAAATAAACTATGTAGTATTTAGATTTATTACCAGTTGGAGTTTTTAATTATAAATAATCTCATACCTTTTTATGAAAAATCTCTACTTCGTATTTTTATAACGATAGAGTGAAAAGATTTTTTGTTCTTTTTCGATTGTTTTAATTTTGATCTGTGAATTTTCCTTTTTTAGTGACTTTTAATGAAATCTTTCCACTTGAGTGATGAAAATTTTACTAATTTACGTAACAATGGGCCATTCAAAGGTTTTTATTTGTCAGTGTTTTTATGCATTTTAATAAGAATCTTTTTCTCTTTTAAAATTCATGGATTTTTAATGATTTCATAATTTCTTTCTAAATAAAGTTTTTCTGGTGAGATTTTTAGGCTTTATAAAATCTTAGTTTAAAATTTTTAAATGTAATTGATATTGTACGTTTTCAGTACCTAAAAACATTCAGATGTTCAATTTGGATATTCAATTCATTGTGATAATTATTTGCGCAAATAGGTAAGTCACTTATTTTAATAACAAAATAATTGAATTAAATTTATTTTTAAAAGTAGAATATTTTGTAACGATTAATTTCATTAAAAACTTCTCTCTAATTTAATATAGAAATTAGGTTGACATGTTTAATTTTTTCCTATCCATTTGTCTACAACATAATAAAAATCCCATAATTTGAAATGAATTTATTAACATACATGTATTTCCTATTACCTATTTTTCTATAATATTTTGAAACCGGTTGTAAAGATTGTTAGTGTCGCTTAGATAATTTTCAGAATAAGATTTTTTTAATTTACAGGTCAAATTACAAATTACACATAGCTGCAGTGAGAGTACACCCCCCAGTGAAATAACAATTCGATATAAGTACAATCATGTAAAACTGTGATGATCTAACGACTTTATTCAATGAGATGAACGAATTCAATTACGAAGAGACATTCCTTGGCCTCGAGTATACTGGTTTTGATCCGAAGAAGCTTTGGAGGCAAAACCAGGGATACTCTGTTCGATATTATGAAACTCTTGAGTATTTTCATCAAAAAAGGGACCAGATTCAGGGTGATAGCTGCGAAAACTGACAAAGAAAAATGGAAAGAATACGCAGCTCTCGTTGATAAATATAACATCAAGAGCACTTTGGATAAAGGAGCGAGGGCAGAATTGATCACATTGGGCCGATTAGTCGCAGCATTTCCAGAAATAACTGCCAAGTTATTGAACTGGATACAAAAATTAACATTCAAAAAAAACCTTTGGCTTGAATTCGTGTATGACAAATTATTTTCCAACACAATCACTCCATTGATACTGAACGATATCCAAAACAGATATATTGTGGTTAGAATTATTTTCCATTGAAAATATTTCAAAAAACAGTAATTTTCATCAATAAGAAACTTCAATTGCAATAAAATTTTAATTCGAAAAATAACATTACATTTTGAAACTAGTTTACTTTCACAATCTTAAGAGTATTTAAACAAAACTTTTTAAAGTCAATTATTTTTAACAATTTTTCAAAAACTTTAAAAATTCTTTTACATGAAATATAAATTTTCTAAGTTCCATTGTTATCACCACAACAAATGGAAACTAGGCGATGCAAACGGGTCAAAACCTCCAAAACAGGTCAAGTCTACTGGATACAAAAATTAACATTCAAAAAAACCTTTGTCTTGAATTCGTGTATAATTTGACCAATTTTCAATGCTTTGTTAAATATCGCTAAACTAGCAGACTCATAATTTTAAATATTTTGATTCAAACAAAATTACATCGACAAATATCAAAATTCATATTTTTGTTAATAATTCTTCAGAATTGAAATTAAAGATTGCTAAATTTCACGAGTGCCTGCAATATCTGCAATGCCTGTTTACAAAATTTCGCTTATAAATTTGATCTCGTGAATCAAAATAAATAAATATAAATACATATATTTAAATACACACATATATATTAAATATATATTAATTAATTAATTAATTAATTAATTTTCAATTGATCGTTCGAGGTTAGGGGAAATATAACTAAGAATAACTATAACTCAAATTATTCATTAAACTGGTATTGTGTGAATAGGTGATAATAAAAAGAGCCAAAAGAGCAAAACTATCGATAAAAATAAAAAATATTGGTTCAAAACCGAATAAAGCCAAATAAGCAATAATTTACCAATACGGTGAAGAAGGCTCGTCTAATTTCACAGGCAATGAGGAAGTAAACGAGTGTCAATTAAAAAATATCTAATTTAAAAAATTTATTTGATTTTGTAAAACAATATTTTGTATAAATTTACTTTGAAAAAATAGTCATCTATTAAATAATTTTTCGCTACTAACACTATTTTTCATCATTGGTTTTAATATATCTTTTTGAATATATAGTAAATTTTTATAGTAATATTTGAACTTGTCATATTTTGCAAACCAAATATTTTTATATTAATATTAGAATTTGTATATATTGTGAAAATGCAATATTTTTTGTATTAATATTTAAACTTGTATATTTACGAAAAACAATTAGTTTTTCTGCGACTCACTCTATTTTAATAATTTTGAAATTGGCTCTGTATGATTTTGCGTTGCCCAGACTATATTCAACAATCCGCTCGTAACTGCCAAAAGGTGTTACCTTTTGTCAATGTTTTAATTATGAAGTATATTTATAATAAATTGACTTGTTAATTTTCAGTAAAGGGTCAATACAAATTCATGGTGAAATTAAACGAGCAGTAACATATTGAGTTCACGAAATATTAATTATTAAGTCATATTTGATGGCATAAATCAGTTAGCTGGTATTAAATACCAATACTAAAAAAATAAAATAATTCTAATTCATTTTTTATGAAAACATATTAGTTGAAAGCTGGCATATTGTCTATATGTATTTTGTTAATTGTGATAAATTTGGCATTTCAATTTATTTTTTGTTATATATCTTGACTAAGTTCATAAAAAAAGTATTCAGGTACTAATAGACTCATGTATTAATAGACTTTTTCTTAATAGACTTATTATAACTGTTTAACACACAATACACTGATTTAAATTTTATTTAGACCACCTGAAATTAATTCCCAATTGATCAATTCAAATTTAGCAAAAAGACCCTTTTAACATTATATCAAACATTAGTTCCACAAAACAAGAAGCAGAATTCCAGAAAATCAATAATTAAAAGAATGCATAGATACACAGGACAATTGAAATGCACACAATGCACAAAAGCTAACGAGTAAACTGTCTCCGGAGTAAGACAAACACACCGAAATGAAATTTCCGTAGATTTTGCAAGAGAAAAATGAATGAAGAGTCGATTATTAAAGATTACCTAAGCATGACAACCAAATTTCAACTGATGTTCAATTGGTCATGAGCCAAAAAAAGCATTGCAAATTTATGAAATTCAGGATCAGAAATATCAACATGTTGTAATAAATTAAAACCCAATTCACATTTCCCCAACTAAGAAACTAGAACATTGTGCATTTTTATGCTTTATTCTTGAACTATATTTTTCAATTTCAATTCGATATTTAATGAAAAAATTCATAATATTCAGTTGATCTGAAAATAGTTTTCAGTTCAACGCTTTTTAGTCAATATATTAACGATAAAATTTTATGGAAGTCTTTTAATAAATCTGATCTTTTATGATTAAATATTTTGTTTGTTGATCGTGGAATATATTTTTGAATTGTTTGTTTTAATTTTTTTGTTGATACTGTACATACTTTTAAAATATAGTAATCAACACTCATTTATATAATTATTCAACTTTACATAAAACGTTTGCAAGACCTTCGAGAGGCTTTCCGTATTTTATCTCCTTTGCTGCTAGGGTTTCATGAAATAATAGTATCAAATAAAGTTTATATTGATTTTGATAAGACCGTTCAACGGTTCAGGGCAGAGTGTTAAGTTAATATTACCATTCGGTAGGAAAGAACTTATGATCCAGCTCTTCGTGCTCTCAATCAGAATCAGAATACATTAATTTTATTTTTACTACGAATCATAACTGTTTCGATTTTAACTAGCAAACGACTTTCGGTTGATTATTAGTGTATGTATATAAACTTGTTTCACATTTCACTGGTTTTGATTCCATAAAATTACTGGGGGATTCAAATTCATTGTCTGGATCAAGGTAATCAATATTGCTCAAGTCTATATCTTCGTATATGATTTCAATTTCGAAATCTCCACAACTCGAATAATTTTAAGATCATTTGTTTTTGGAAGATAAAAATTTATTGCTTGATGTTTGAAATTAAATTAAAATACGCAACGGCGATGTATGATAAATATTTATTAAAGATTAAACAATCTCGATATTTAGTTTTTTATTTTCACAGTTAACTGAGCATGAATATGGGAAATATGATTTATTTTATATAGAAAATGCGTCTCTGAATTACCTTATTATCGCTTTTCGTTTACTTCTTCTACTTCTGCTAACAATTCGACTATGTTTTCGCTTCCTTTTATATGTCCCCTCCTCACCACTCATTTACAAATTAAAGTACTCGTTCAAGTGAAGCAGAAAAAATTAAATAAAATTCAATTATTTTAATTTAGCTTGACAACCTGTGATCATGCCATTCAAGCTCGGGAATTTTGTTTATTAATTAATTGATTAGTTTGAATTTCTTAAATAACATTGCATGGGTATCCCTAATAGATTTAAAATTATTCATCTTCACATTCGTTACTTGCCAAAACCTTTTCCTTTGAGAAATGTTTATTTTTAATTTTAAAATATTTTGTGGTAAATTTTGTATTTTAATTGCTTAACACATTTCTCTGAGAATCTAACATTATTTACATAATCCCAACTGAAGTTTTCAAACATTTATCATTAATTATCTCATTAGTAAATTCATATCCTAGAATAAATTAACCTATATTATTATCCTCTAAAATGTTTTGACAGGTTAGCAATTAATATTAATTACTATGATATAATTAGTATTTTTTGTTACAGACTATCAATAACGTCAGTATTCGAACTCCCTTTCGTATGAGGAGTTAGTGTGTATGAAGCAAACAGTTGTTAATTTTTGCATATTATTTGCAAATTTGTTGTCATTACTTTATGTAACCCTTTAAAATTAATGTGTCGTCCCAGTTAATTAAATGATTTTCGTCTTAAATAAATTTTATCCCTCCCTGACTTCAAAAAGGTTAAAAATCATTGGTATAGAGCCAACTTTACTACTTCATCGGTAATACATTAAAATATCCATTAACCCAGTGTTTCTTAACGTGGGTTTGAGTAAAATTATTGTTGACCTAGAGAATGAATTGAGCACGAGGTGGACCTGAAAAATTTAATTTTTGAAATATTATTAAATTTTTGAGTATGGAAAGAAGAGCTGTCGTAAATTCCCCCTGAAATTTACGACAACTCTTCTATCGTTAGCCTAAATTTCATTTTTAAATATATTACAAAATTTTTTAAATATATTACAAATACTATTATTTTAAAAATATATTAAATTTCTTTGTCAATTGTAATTTTAATTTTAAAAAAATTATTTTATTTTGTCAAACTTGTCTGTTTTTTAAACTTGACGTATAAATTAAAAATTTCTTTCTTTTATCATTTTCTCTCGTTTTTTAATTTTATATTATATTTAATTTCTTTCTAACGTTTCAGTAATGTCATTTGTGAAAGAAAAGAGGAAGATAGCGGGAAGCTATCAAAATGATTTTTTGATTTTTGGTTTCCAGCCTTCAAGCATCAGTTTTGATCAACCAGAATGTGGTCTAATTATGACAAACGATTCAATGAAAAAATCTAAATTATTGTCACAGAAATTAAAACATCTTGGAACAGTTGGAAGAGAACGTAATTATTTTGTCAAAAAAGCACAAGAACGAATAAAGAAAAACACGAATATGACCTTAACTTCTTTTATGACTTAATTCAAATTAATAAAATAAAGAATAAGGTTGAAAATAAGGAAATTGCAAGAATAAAAATCGAAAACGAAAGATTGATCTTTAAAAATAATAATAGTGTGTAATGTGTGTATTTTCGATATGAAAATACAAATAAATTAATATTGGCTGTTAAAATGGCCACTATTAGGATTTCAGCAATGAACGATTCAAAAAATAAATAATTCGAATTCTATATAACAGCGCTCGTGCAGATTCGAAAACTTTGTAATGAAAGGCGACATTATATCAAGTCTTCCAGGAGGTGCTCCCGTGACCACTCTCGAATTTGAAAAGGATTAAAAAAGAAGCACAGGGCTGAAAATTATGTTAGGTCGATTGCGAAACAGAGCTGTAGGAGATGAAATTGATACTGCTTAAAAACAAAAAAGAAGAGAAGCATATGAAGATAAATATGAAGAGGTAATGGCAGAATTCGAACAGTTAAAACATCACACACTGGAGTTAAGAAAGGCGATATGTATTGATAATATTGAGTTTCGGAATCGATATTGTGATAGGATTTGATTCAGAAAAATAAAATAAGCCAAATATAAACGAGCTCTTGATTTTCCTTGACTTATTTTCTTTGACCAATTTTTTTATTATTCATATACTCGTAAGCTGTCAGGATTGAAAGTTATATTATGAAAATACCACGTACATTTTATACAAAGATGCGGCATCCAATAAATATATTGTATCAATAAGTTTGAACTCGAAATTTTTATGCTTGTGTTGCATGATAAGGGTAAGCCCGTCACCTCATTCACCCTCAATAAGTATTACAGAACGGGGCCTAAGAGTTATAGAATCAACATATGTGCTAAAGAAGGGCAATAAAATAAATCATGGTCAATATTCGTTCAATATTCAAGAAACAATCAATTATCCCTCACGTCATCAAGTTTTGCAATATTGACTATTTCTATTCTTATGACAATTGTGTATATATCAAGTTTTGTTCCACTCGGTGACAAACCAGTTGCTAAGTCAGTTGCTGTGTTGTGGCACGAGGCTGTCGCAGGCCGTAAAAAGGAAGATCTAGTAAGTGCGTTTCATGCATTCTTTTTGACGCAGCGAGATGCTGAAGAAATTACATTGTGGTTGGACAACTGTGCCAGCCAGAACAAAAACTGGACTTTATTCTCTTACCTTGTCTATCTTGTTAACAGTGCGGAAATTTCTGCTCACAGAATTGAGCTAAAATTTTTTGAACCAGGCCACACGTTTATGAGCGCCGATAACTTTCATCACCAGGTTGAGCAGAGCATGAAAAGGCTGGAAAAGTGTATGATTTTAACGACTTTGTCTGTTGCGTTCAGGACGCAAATAGTAAAACTTCTGTGAAGGAAATGCAAATTTCTAATTTCTTTGACTGGCCAGATGCATCATCTACTTATAAAATTAACCGTACCACTCCGAGACCTTACCTGAGTGATATGGTAATGGTGACTGCAACTCGCGGCAGCAGGAGTCTTGCCTTTAAAACGGCATTTAATGATGAGGATAAACAGCTGAATTTCTTGACAGCTGCATGCTTGAAAGGTGGTGTTACCAAGCCTCCATGTAGATCGCAAGCCAGGGGTGTCCCTCAGGCTAAAAAGGATGACATACTCAACAAACTTGGTGGTTTGATGGTCAACACTCGACTGAAGTTTTGGCAGGATTTACCTGTCGCAAATGTTCCCGACTTGGTAGTTGCTGAATGACATTGTTTCCTGCATGCATTTTTCTGTGTTATATTATTATAGTTTGCTTTTGTCAGTGGATTTCATTTTTGTGGTAACTGCATGCAGTTCTGTTATTGTTTATTGTCAGCTGGTTTATTTTACCCTTGTCGTTAGCTATAAATCACTTTTAGCATTTCAACATTGTCAGTTGACGCTGTTTATTGTCAACTATTCTATTTGGGTGTTGATGCCAGTTATCGCCTTTTTAATACTTGAACGTTGTCTGTTATCGCTAGGCAAGAATGCTGTGCAGACTGTGAACCACGTTTTTCGTTTTGTTTTGTGCTGTACATTGTTGCATTTTAACTTCATGTAATATTTTATGAGAACGGTATGTCAGTATTGTACTTTAGGCAAAGTTATGTAGCAATCGTCGGGACTCTTGATTTGAAGTCAGTCATTCTTGGGTAATAATACTTGGGTATTTTTTCGTTAACAGTATTATTCCGTGCAATCATTACTTAGTTATAAATATTCATCAGCGCCAATTATTGCAGACCTTGCAGGAACTTTCTTACCTGTTTCTTAAGCTTTTATGCTTTTGTTTGATAATGTTTTGAAACTATACAAGCAGTATTTCTGTGTATTCTGTATTTCTGTTTTGTTATTAAATGAGTTTTAGTGTAAATGTGTGATTCATTGTCAGTTACTGCTTTATTGCTAAGTAAATCCATAGCCAGTATGCTATACCATTATTAGCTAATAGACCGTATCTGCAATATTAACCAATTAAGCCAATTAAGTCAGAATTTGCTAACTGCATTTTAAACTGCATCACTAGGCCTAGATGCAAACAAATATAAATGGATGATTGGTTTAGGTTAACTGGTTGGCAGAATTGAAAACACGTTTTGTTATTTATCTCCTAAGTGTATTTTTGCAGTTACGGTCTATTTGATAAGGAGGGCAGAGTACTATGTCGTACAGCTATGGAATTCAATGGTGAGACGATTCTGCCAGTAAAACAATTCTACTATTCTACGTTATCACTTAAAGGTTTTAAAAACGCCACCTAGTAGCTAATATTTAAACTATTTTTGTAAAGTCTTTTTGTGTCTTTAGTTTCTCACTACGCTTCTTTTTATAATTCCCAGTTAACCATCAATCTCATAATAATTTCATTCATGCTCGTCTCCAGCTGCGGCATGGAAAAAATTATAAGGGAAGCAATTTCCCATTTACAACTTGTTTTTTTTAATTTTCATTCAAAAACAATTCGGTAAGCCCTATTTTAATTAATTTCGACCTTTATGTTTTCTTCACGACTACGGTTTTATTTATTCTTTTTAAATTGATTTGCCTGTTTCAATTCCTCCTCTCAAATAACAACCATGTGAGGATAAGATTTTAATTGATTTATATTTATTTAGAAACCCCAACAATTACAACAACAGGATTCTGTAATACTCATCCATGTGCAAATTATGTTGCAAACGTTAAGATTCGTATTTGTGAAAAATTGTTAGAGCTGGATTTGTTTCCAGGTGTCGATCAGCTATTCAATAACTTCGAAAAAACTTTTATTGGAAGACGAAGGCGACAACGATAAACGAAATTGAGCACTATTGTCACTCCTAATACCAACAACGTAGTTGAGGGTGACATAATGCGTTTCCATGATTATTTCATATTTGAGGAGTTAGTTGTCAAACTCCAGAAGGAACAGAACAGCAATCAATTGAAAGTCAAACCACTACTGACTTGGGAAGATCCTCCTTAATAGTAAGAAAAAATAGTGATCTGGATTATCGGTATTGTTAGATTATGTCAATTGATTTTCTGCATTATCACACTATCAATTTATTGATTAAACATTAACAATTATTTAAGTTTATGTTTTAAAATTTGATTTATTTATACGATTATAATAGATTGGATACTAAGCATTTTATTTTTCATTCTTATTTAAAATTTTATAATTTTCTTCGTCTAATTCGCTGACCTTGATTTGTCTAGTTTTCCTGTCCTAATTATGCGCATTGATTAATCTGATTACCATTTTATTAACGAAAGAATAAAAGTGCTGAAAATACATGTGATGTAATTGTAATGGGATATGTGATTGCCGTGACTCTTATGCTATATTATTTAATCAATTATAATTACTGCCTGTGTATTTACCAAATAAATGTTAAATATTTAAGTCTTTAAATAATGACAATATTTATCCCAGTGATATATATGATGGTCTGATAAATGTTGATAACTAATTTTACATTTGTATTTATCATTTCTTTTCATTAACCTCATTCTACAGATTGGAGCGGCCATGTACATTTTTACCTAGCTATATCTTTTCCTAGAATTAACAACCATTAAAAAGGGCTTAGGTAATCTCCTAGTTCGTTAAATGGATGTGAAACTTCTCGAAAAAAATATTTTAAAAAAATTTACGACTAGCACGTATTTTATTAAAAATACTTAAAATCTTAACATGGATTCTTGTGAGTTGTTTCTCAATGAATTAATATAGATAAGCTAGAACGAACATATATCGCAATGTACAATTCACAGTACTGCCATGTCAAAAAAAATTACAGGATGGAAATTTTATCTGTATACTGTTTTCTTTCAAAAAAGAGCTTTTTATTAAAATTAAAAATCGGTTAAAAACAAAAGTTCTAAAGATTCAGCACAATTAAATTTAATAATCTATGTGTTGGCATAGTCAGCGAAGAGCTCCGAAAACCCAATTATAGTGATTCAAGAATTTATAACTACAATATTAAAAGAAGATAATTTGGATCAACTAGTTATAGTTACATCATTTTCAAATCGAATCTGCTATAAGTAGACAATATATAAATCAAACTCATAAAATTTTCTGTGGGTTAAAGATCAAAAATGGAAGTTATTTTATTCGAAATAAAACCAGTTGACCTACAAGCTGACAAACCAGCTGACCTACCAGCTGACCTTCTAGCTGACCTTCTAGCTGACCTACAAGCTGACCTACACAAACTCCTCTCATATCATTAAATATCTTTCTCCCTTTCAAATGTATTATTGCATAATTTTTTTGAATGATTTTTACTACTACTACTACTAATGTAATAATAAAATTTTAAAATATCGCTATTATTAAATAAATCAAATATTTCTATTCAATGAAAAATCATAAAAAATTAATTTTTATTTAAAATTCATAATTAAATTAATTAAATTAAGGATCTGGAGTTACTTCAAAATATAATACTGATTAAAAACTTTGAATAAAAAGGAGTTAAAAAATGACATATTGTATCATATAATAATAAATTAGTGATGTTGTTTATATAAGTAGCGGTGCCATTTAAAATTAATTTTCTAAAATCTACGAAAAACTTCTGATTTTTGATAATCGATAGTTGAATTATTTTAAGGATATTTGTGTATCGTTTAAATATTTTACATTTGTGAGGATTTTTGGATCATTATTGACTTTCAAAATTTTTGATTTTCCAAGTGATATACTCGAAAGTTTATATTAGGTTGTGTGATACAGAGTTAAATTCTCTACAAGATTTTATATATAATTTATATATAATCAATAAAGACCATTTTGGTAGCATATTGTAAGTTCTTATATATAGTCAGAGTTTATCCTACAAGATATTGTGTCCCCCTATGGATATTGGTCACAACGGTACTGCTCACATGTCGCAAAGGTATATTAATTAGCAAATTAAAGCACACTTTTATTAGTTAGAAATAGATGGTAACAATTCGTATGTAATTTAGTGAGAAATAGATGCTATTTTTATCAAAAATTCATGAATAATCACGTCATTTTAAATGTAATTTACCGAATTCTTTAATATATTTCGAGCGACTAATTTATTGGTTAACTTTGTCACTTAAAATAATATTTTGCAAAGGGTAATTTAGTAGAATATGAATATTTAGCATTTCATACAAAATTTTGGATTTTCCCAGTGACATACTTAATAGTTTCAAAAATACTTTATGTTGTTTGACACAGAATTAAATTCTCTACAAGATTATATGTAAAATTTTAAAAATTATTGATTTAAAAAATTTTCAATTTTAACATGAAATAATCAATATTTCGCAAAAAAATTTAAGCCTATTGAAATCAGTATTCAAATCTTAACAAAATAAATTATGCATGTTTATTGCATCTAAATTATATGTTACTATTTATAGTCGTGTCGTGTGATCTAATTTAGTTTCAACTCAGTAACCTCAGTATAATAAGCAAATTAAAAATAGTAATTATATTTGAAATAAAATTCTGAATAAAGTGAAATTAAGTATCAGCGAAGTTCTTTAAATGAATTTACATAACGATTTCCAACATTTATATTTAAAATTATTCGTGGTTTCGTAAAATTATCACTGAATCACCAATTATTATGGTGGGTTATTGAACATTATTTTTAAGGAATCCTGTTAAAGTGAAGACCACATTTATTGTAGTCGAAAAAGAAATATGAATTAATAAATGTATAAGAATTTATTATATATTATTTATATATTAATAAAAATTAATATGTTATATTAATTTTTAATTTAATTTTAAGTGGGGGGAAATATCAAACAAGAACCAAAATACTCTTTCCCTTTACTTTCAAATAAATTGATCAAATCTTACTTAGCGAATTATTTGAAACCAAAATACCGAAAACTATTATTTCATTTCAATTTTTACATCATCATTGAAAAGCTTCAGTTGAAAGCTTGAGTCCACATTGATTGATTCATTGGAAATGGTTTGCTGCGCTTAAAGCTTTTAGAAATACATAAAGTTGATGTTCCTGTAAAGTATCTTTTCATTTAAGTTGATTTATGAATTTCTTATTATTGGAGAAATCAATTTATCATAAATCGAAAATATTAGTTTCAATATACAATTTTATGAAGTCATTTTGTATAAAATAAATGATTTAAACAAGCTAAGATTAATAATTAATTTCAATTTAAAACATATAAGTTGAATTCTTTTATAGAACTTTTATAAAATGAAATAGTTTTAAAAAAATAATTTTTTTAATTAAAATTTTTTATGTTACATTCGATAATATTTTAAATGACTAACTAGTATGGAGCTTAACATTTGAACCATAGTTGAAATTTGAGCCCAGGGACCCTGCAAATATACTAATTTAACTAATTTCACGAGGTTAAATATCTCGATTTTCTGTTTTTATTGAAAGCTCAAATACATCTTATGTCCTAAGAATTTGGCATGTGAGTAAATTGTTATCTTTTTGCCACCAAATAGGTATAAATACATTAAGTTTGCAAAAGCGTTCAATACTGGTACACGTTTAAATGAAATTAAATGATTTGGGTTTTTGTTAATTGACTAGTTGAAATAATTTTTAATTCAATATTTTTCTTCCTTTTTCCTGAATAAAAATCAAATTTTTTACGATTTATTGAGTAAGAACCTGAAAATTTTAGATTTTTGCTAAAATGCGCCGAAAGACATAAATATGCATCCGCAAAAATATATGATTATATATCAAATAATGCAAAGTAAATTACAAAACATCTTGAGGATTAATAAACACGTATTATTGATGAAATGAAATGCAAGAAGATGCAAGCACCAACATTATTAAGAGAGAAATAACGCATTCAAAATGTCTGCCAGCTTAAAAAATGAATAAAAAAGAATATGAAAAACTAAGGAAAACTAATGTTATTATTTAGATATAAAGGACCATTGCTAAAATAATATTGAGGGTTATGGCTCGCATTTTCACACGAAGCCGCTATGAAAAGGATTTTATTCATTATAGTTCACAATTTTTTAATTTAAGTTAGTAGGCACCCATCTACAAGGATGCTTTCCCAAAATTTATCAACCGGTTCGCAGTGATATTTTCTTACAAATTTTTTTTATTTGCACTATGTCGAGAATGAAGTCCGGTTCCCATGTCCAACCTGTTTTTTACGTGAAGCTCTATTACACTTTCTATGTCTGAAAACGGACGGTTTCTTTTCGCTAGGCTGTAAACAGTGTTGAAGATTCTTGTAGTAGAACTAATAAATTTCTCGTTCATCTTATCGATGCATGATGTAAAAGTTTGTTTTTCAAGTATCTTGGCATGTTCAACAGCTAGTTTGTGTGCTTTTGATGCAAAATGTTCACTCATTTTTTTCCTTAAAGATGCTTGTTGCACGATTTTGTCTTTCCCCGATGTCGTAACTTTACATTTTTTCCATTCCTGAGATATTAGTTTTGATTCCATTTTTAAACGATACTCACATCCCAATTTCTGATTACTGACAAATAGCCCATCATATTTAATTTTAAACTCCTTCAACTGTTTCGCATTCCAACCGCTTGGTAAATTATTATTGTCCTCATTTTGGGAACTATGAATCTCTAGTATTTGTTCCTGTAAAGTTATTGAAACTGCTTCTGTCTCTGTTATAGTCGACCTGCTATCATTACTTACTGATGTTTCCTCTCTTATTTTTTTCGAGAAATATGTGGTTAACATATTTTGTCTCTTCATCTTCAAAAAATAAAATAGGTATTTCAAAATAAATTATTTAACTTAAAGCATGAAAATAGTTAATTGAACTTACCTTATTAAATTTTTAAAAATCTGCGGTTTTATTAGAAAAATAATTAACTTAAATGTATAAAAACTGAACAGAACAAAACAAATAATAACCGATAAAATGATATATTTAGATTGAACTTTTTCAATAGAAATTAGAAATAGATTTAACTTTTACATATCTATCTATCTATGGTAACTTGATAAAATTTAAAATTTTTTTAATTTTTTTTAAAATTAACTGAAAGATAAAGTAAAAAAGTAGAATCGCAATGAAAACTAGATAAAATTTTCAAACTGTTTATATAAATTTGCACCAAATGGTAAATAAATTTTATTTAAATAATTTTTTTTTCGCTTATTTTAATACCCGGTTCGCACGAACCATAGAATTTACATCTAACGGTTCGCACGAACCGGTGCGAACCGGTAGGAAAGCATCCCTGCCCATCTATCGTAAATTAGTTGTATTTAAAAAGAAACACTTCGATATTAAATTGATAATTTATAAAAATTTCAACTTTTGATAAATGCCGAGGGTAAGTAATTAAAAATTTAATTTATGAATTTTCGATTTTTTGACTAGTCATGACTAGTTCGAAAAATCCAAAAAATTTGTGTTTATTTTAAATATCAATTTTTCTTTCATTTACTTATTTAATTTTAGAGTGAAAGTAAGAGAAATAAATTTAAAAAGTTTAGGGGAATTGTGAAGTTAAAAGGAATTAGAGTTTAGATGGAAAACTTTTCCAAATGTAAAATTGGAAATTCGGAAACTTTAATAAAATTCTTCTTAACTATATCATAAAATAAAAATAATCATTAAAGGCGTAAAATGGGTTGGTGCGGGGTGGGAATGATGATAAATGGATGGGCATTCTTCTGGAACTTAGTGAAAGAGTAGAAGAGAGGTATTTTGAAAAATGAAAAGGGAACAATAAAATCAATATAAACAGACAATTAAATAAAAGTTCATTCTTAAATAATAGATACAAGTGCAGAAGAGGAAAAACAGAAAGTAAAACAAAAAATAGATTATCTTGTGATCTCAATGGCCTACTCGAGATAAAGAGGAAAAAGGCATGGAAAATCCAAGAAATAGGATTGTCAAAAAATAAATATATCTCGACATATGTCAGAGATTACGGAAGGACAATGGAACAGGTGGGGAAAAATGAATTATCAATAAGCGCTATTAGATAGAAAATTATAAAAATTGAACACAATTTAACAGAAAGAGAGAAAACTTTGGGACGAGAGAAAATTTGCTACAAGAAAAACTTGCAACGACAAGAGAGGAAATTATGTTAAAATGAAATTTGTGAGAAAATCGAATTTACGAGGAGAGTAAAATAAAGTGTTGAGAATCAGGAAATAGGTGGAAGAAATTTGCGTATTGAATTAGTGAATCAGAGGTCGTTGAGAAACTCAAGTCAAGTTAAAAGCAACCAGATCAATTTTGCGAATCGGGTATTACCGGTAGTATTCAAGTGGTTGTGTTGTTAAATTATTGTCATTGTTGTGTTTTTCTTCACGGAGGGTTGTAGTAATAATTTGAAATATATGAGGTGGATTGAAAATTGGTATCATTTAATTCATTGTAATCAATTGTGATAATCCATAAAGTTTTACGTTATTGATATTTGTCATTGTCGTTATTAAATAACACACTCGGAGTCAGATCAGTGATTGGAAACTTAATAATCACCGACCAACAACCATATGCCCAACAATATGAACACATTGGAGTACGGCGTTTTGGATTGGGGAAACCGTCGATTTTGCCAAAAGTCCCTGATACTGGTTGTTTTGAGAATCCTTACTGGTTATATGGGTCAGGAGACCAGTGAAATAGCTTAGACCAGCCTTAATTTGCATGGAAATATTTGGAGTTTTATAGATAAATAATCAAAGAAAATTGTGTTCGAATAAAATCCGCGATAAATGAATTTTAATCTTTTAGTTATATTTTTATAAGAACTTTTATTTCTTCCAATTTCACCACTGATTATTTTATCCATAAATTGAAAAGAGAGTTTAAAGACTATAAATCAGTAATATATCGATGTTTGTTGATATATTACTGATTTATAGTCTTTAAACTCTATTTTTAATAAATTCAATGGAAATTAATAAATTTTAATAAATTTAGTGATATTTATTTAGAATTATCTCCCACGCTTCACAATAAAGTTAAATTAATTTAAAAATACCACGTGGTTGTTTAAGGTTAGGAATACTTTTTCTTTACTTTTCTTTTGGTTTGTGGTGTTTTTACACCTTTGTATACAAAAAACAAGGCTAATAGTCTAAAGATAAAGTTTAATCTCAAATAAAAACATACTAGAAATCTTTTTCAGTTACTTTTGCAAATGCTTCAAGAAGACAGAGAAGTGAGTCTACTGACACAGAGCGTTTTGATTGACTGAATAAAATTTGAATTTTTCTACTAAATTTTGCTTGATGCATTATTTTCAAGTTTCCCACATTTCCAATTATGTGTGTGTGTATTCAAATCAGGCTATCCAATGAGAATACTTGCCATTAAAATATAATACAAGTTTGCTTGCGGTTGTCAGTGAATACGTTAAAGTATCTTTTAAAAAAACAAATAAAAAAAAGTTTTGCAATTATGAGCCGAAAATTTATTCATGAATTAATGATTTAGGTTATAAATAAATAAAATGACCACTTTGAAAACAATCATTTTAATGAGTGCGCTTATCTTGTCCAACCACTCTGCTGAAAAGAGGTTCACAAAAGAGTGGCTGTATGTTATTAGACTACAGTATATATTCGAAAATTTCCACCAAAATAGTCAATTAGTTAATTTTTAAGTCTCACAGAGCTCTGATTTTCTCGAAAATATGCCAAGAGGACTAAAAAGATTTGACATAATTCTCCTCCCATAGACCTTGTTTTATTCTGCACCACCTTTCAAAAAAACCTGCCAGCGCCCTTAGTGGAACATGTCTTTGAAAAGATTCTGAAATACAATTATATTGGGGAAAAACTCGACATGTAAATTCCAAACAATTTTGACTCTTCGCAAATTTGATAGAAACCTTTCCTCACCCTCTCCTATGGATATGCCTTTGTTCCATTGAGCTCATATCTCCCTAAAGCCATAGTGCATTTATACCTTATATACATAACTATTTACAATTTTGTCACTCAATCAAAAACCAAGTATAATTGAAGAAATCAAGCTGAAATAGAAAAGCAAAAAAATTCCTAGCGATAAAATATTTGGTATTTCACTGGAAATATCAGTTGCCGAACATTGACTAGACAAATAAATCTCCCAGGGGGCCATGGCTATTCCATAGGTTGAGGGAAATATCACGATTAAATTTGCCGATTTATTAAGCAGATTAGTTGCAATAACTGCCACTGGGGCAACTTTTGCACTCGGAGGCTTTTTGTCGATATAGAATTCTAATAAAAAAACCCGATTTTCTCTTTTCTTTCGTCAAAGGTTTTCCGTGCGGCTTCTTATAAATAAAAATATTTGTTTGACTGGTTAAATAATTTAAATGGGAAAAAAATGAAATTTTACATTTAGAATTAATTTTAATAATAAGAGCTCGTCAACCAGTCAAATTGAAAATCATATTTAAGATTTAAACGTTCCATCATGCTCCAGAACAGCTGTCGGCACCAGGCGTAGTCGGGAACTTCTTCAAATTGTAGTTTTCGACAATATTCCAGGTATTCATGAAATTCTTTCGGTACTTGTTTGCATAATTCCTCGAGAGGGATAGATCTTTTGGTTTTGTGAATTTTTACAAACTTATCTTCATGACTCGCAACTGTCAGGCCTTGCCAAGGCAAGCGTCCAACTATAAAGTAAACGAACACATGACCTAAAGACTCCATATCGTCTCTGCGAGACTGCTCAAATCCTTCGTGAGTATTTATGCTGCAATATCTGGCAGTTCCCGTTAAATTTTTATCCGATCTGAAAGGAATGTGTTCACTGTTACTGGGGTCAATGTATTGTTTGGACAGGCCAAAATCAATCAAATAAACCGTGTTAAAGTTCTCTTTGTTTCCCATTAAAAAGTTTTCCGGCTTAATGTCTCGATGAACAAGACTGTTCTGATGGAGATTCTGCATTCTTTTGATCATTTGATCAGCAAGCATTCCGACAGTTTTAATGGAAAACTTATAGTCACAGTATATATGGAGATCATCTAAGCTTGGTCCAAGTTGTTCCATGACCAAGGCGCGATAGAAATTCTGCACTCCGTCACGGCCATACCAATATATCCTGCAGAATCCTGTGTTTCCTCTCAACTTCTGAAGAATCTTGTATTCGAAATTCAACTGACTCCAACTGTCAGGATCATACTTTTCCATTTTAACTGCAGCCATATTATTTGTCTTCAAATTAACACATGAATAAATCTCTCCAAATGATCCAGCGCCGATCTTTTTCTTAAGCTTCCATTCTTTATTTATAATAAACTCTTTTACTTTAGAGTCAATTGACATTATTTGTCATATTTTATTTACATTGAATAATTTTCATCATCCCAATCGATTAGATATAAATTTTAGATGATAATTATAATTATAATAATTATATAAAACAATAAAGTGATAATTTAAGCCTTTTGCTGCGAATAATGTATTTAATGAAAAAGATTTCGACTATAAGTCCTTGTCAATTATAAACATTATAAAAAGATGGCCAAAAATCAACACAAAGAAGAAATCAATGAAATCATCAATTTGATCTGTTGTCATTGACCTTGAGAATAACTGACAATATATAAAAACTATAATAAATTAAAAAAAGTAATAATTAAAATAATATAGAAATTTTAGGAAATATGCTTTCAAAAGATAGGATTTAAAAATCAAAATTGACACATTTATTAAAATATTTAAATCGCATATATAGATAGTTATTGGAGGCTTTATTTTATGAATATTTTAAAATATTTTGAAATATTTTATTGGAGTAGGGGTTAGTTATAGAAGCTTTAAAAATTAAAATATTTTAGTTGGTGTCATTATATTTATTTTAATTTTAAATAAAATTTTTAAAAATTCCGAAAAAGAAAGTATATCATTATATTATATTATATTTATAACCAATGAGAAGTAAGAAAAAAGAAATAAAAGAAAGATAATAATAATTACAATATTAATAATAATAAAAAATAAAACAATAAAAAGTTCTTAAGTTTTTAAAGCTTTTACAACTAATTCTCAATTTTTCTTAATAAATAATATTTAAAAATATTTATTCATAAAAAATCTTTTATAAACTATTTATGTACGCAATTTGAAATTTTTTAAATATAATTATATTTTGATTTTTATTCCTAATGATCCTTAACGGTTTACTTCCTTAAAATTTGATCTAGTTATTTATATTATTTTTAAAACATTATTTTTTAAAAGAAAATATTCACAAAGTCAATAACAACTAATCAGACTGATGATTTCATTGATCTCTTCTTTAGTGTTGATTGTTGGCCATATGTTTATGATGAGGATTGCCTCTTTAAATCTGACATTTTTCTTTTGGATGTTGTCATTGGATAAGATTTCTATTAAAATATTTTTTCTTACCTTCCTTTGTTGACGTTGCTGAAGATGTCTGTATACCGAGGATTTTTCACCAGGATCTAGATGTTCCTTAACTCTTTGATGCAAGTTCCTGAATGTATTTCCAATGTATATTTCCTTGCATACATTACAAGTGATGCAGTAGACAACGTTTTTCGGAAGCATATTGACTTTGGTGTTTGGCAGTTTTACATTGTGCAAATGTTTTCTTTTTTGTGTTGTTTGCCAGAGCTTCCCTCAATGTTCAAGACTTATGTGCTATACGAATTGGAAGGCCAGTTCATTTAAGTTCTGGCAGGATCTTGAAGTCGAGTATTTCGCTGATGAATGGAATATTCAGATAAAAATATTTCTTCTTTTTTTGTGTTGTCTCACTAGATCATTTTGGGGTTGAATTCATTTCTTCAATGTTCTTATTGTGATATCCGTTTCTGTGAAGTTTAATTGAAGTTTAATTGATATTTATAGTTCTCCTCTTCAGTACATCGATTGGCTAATCCAGTCATGTACAACTTTTGAGCACTCTTGGCCACATTTTAAAATTGCCATTGAGTTAAGAGTCCAATAAAGAAATATATTGAATTTTTACTATAATTACAATATATTAAACAAAAATAGCAGATTAGAATTTTAACTAACTAATTTTAATGATGATTTGGAGTCTAATGATATCTTTGTGGCTTTATATTAGATGCTGACCCCTTTAAATTTGGAGGGATAATGGTAGTAGATCTTTTAAAATGGCGTTTAGATTATCATCAGTAAGTTTGATTTAATCAACTTCATTACTGAAAAATTCTGTTCACAGATATTCTTACTTGCGACTAAACCTGAACAAATAATTGCATTATCCTGTAACTTGGGATACATTTCTGCAGGAAGACATTTGTCGAAGTTCATCAATTTTCCTTCCGGATGATTACTTTCGAAATGTCATTTTAAGTTATAATCATTAAAAACGCCAACCGTTGCTGTAAAAATTATTAAATTTAAATAAAATGCCTATAAGAGAGTAAAAATAAAAGATAAATTTTCATATAGATTTGTTAAAGATTTATAATATCAATAAATTTTAAAATATTATTGGGTAATCGGTTGAAAACTCATGAGCAGGAGGATTGAGAATTGATTGAATGCAGTGACTGAATGTGAGATAATCAACAATTTAACAGTTGTTTATAATTGTATATAAAATTAGATTTTAATAATTGAATTTTATTTAATTTAGTTTCTAGATTTATTATTAATGTTACTTATAGAAAATATTTACTTGTGGAAACCTAACACTGAAATTGACATTAATTTGATTCTGTATTACAAATCCAACAGCTTTTATCAGTGTAAGGCACTAGCTTTGGCTAGTAAATTATACCCCCCAATTATTTATCAGAAATTCCTCTTGAATGAATTAATTAATTCAATTAATCAAAATCAACGAGAACCAAATGCCATTTCAACAACGATAAATAAGACATGACAAAATCAGTCTCACATTTCCATTCGAAGCTGCCCAAGAATAAATTATGGGGATCTAGCGGGTTTAATCAGTAATATTTGTCAATGAGGCATCACAAAATACCTGTCAAAACCTGAAATATTAATCATTATTTCTTTCGTTTTCAATTTCCCATTCATATATGAAACGGGAATAAAACATAAAAAAGAATCCCACCCCCAAAAAATTTTTTTTGACATGTTCAACATGTATAAATGTCAGAGATAGGAAATTCTGATAAGGATTAGATTTCAAAATCATAATTTCGATGGCCGGCCTAAGTGGACTGTCAGAAAATTAAAAAAAAAATTAATTTTTTTTTAAAAAAATTATTTGAAATTTTTATTTTGCAATTAATAATTTTCATTTTTTTGAAAATTCAGATCTAATAAAAAAATCTCACCAATGAAAGGCAAATATATAATTTTCAGGGAAATTGAATTTATTTTCCCAACAGCCTAACAAACCGTCTAGATATTTGTATAATTTAGCGCGGATACACAGCTAAACATTTGGTTTCACCAAGTATCCAACTGAGATTTGCAGGTAGAAGTTTTCTCCCAAACACTTTTATATCATACACGATTTTATATCATATCATAAATTAGTTTTTTCCCCATTATTTCTAATTCAGCATCACTGGGAAATAGGCAAGGTAAATTCTTTTTTAATAAAAAAAAATAGAAGTGTATTTTGACGCTTGACTGAGTTGGTTGATAAAACTGTTGTGAAGAATCCCGCTAGCCCATTTGTAGCCGATGCACTTATTAGTTGGCGTGCGAATTAATATTATTCGTTAATTTTTATACTCGCCCATTCGCCATATACATCATTTGAATTCGCGTCAGATTTTTTTTCTGAATCAAATCATGCTTAAAATTTTCATTCGAATTTTGGCAATTTTTCTTCACTTGGTTTTGGTTTTTATTCACGAATCGTTCCCGAAACACTGGTGAGTGAACTGCGATTTTTGTTTTTATTATTACTTATTTGTATTAAATTTGTTACCATAAAGGATTGTCAAAACTCTTCCCATAACCTTCACTAATCCTTTCCAGCCAAATGATATCAAACAGATTTGTTCATTGATATCCGAAGAATCTTCGAAAGAAAAGAATCTTTGTTTGACTTATCCGAATATGATGGTATCAATTGTCTACGGTGCTAAATTGGGATTGGTAGAATGTGCTCAGCAATTTAAATACGAAAGATGGAATTGTACGTTCAACGAGTCTTTTCCAAAAATTATGACCCATCATTTACACGAAATGACAACAAGAAGTAAATTTTGCTATTTTTAAATAAAATAAATATAATAATAATAATAATAATAATAATAATAATAATAATAATAATAATAATAATAATAATAATAATAATAATAAATAATAATAAAATATAATAATAATAATAATAATAATAATAATAATAATAATAATAATAATAATAATAATAATAATAATAATAATAATAATAAATACATTTAATAATAATTATAATAATAATAAATACATTTAATAAATACATTTAATAAATAAGCCTTTGCTGATGTTATTCAAAGAAAATTTTTGATTATAAAATAATTGTTTTCAATTTAATCCAAATAATGGCTAATTCCGCAATATTTTCAAATAACTCAACCGCGGAAATGAATACATTTGATAATTAGATAAATATTAAAACAATTTAAATAACAAAATACGCCATATTTACTGTTTTATTCAGGTTATTTAGTGTCTAAACAAATAGGGATAAAAAATAATTTTAAAACTTTTAAAAACAACAATAAAATAAATACAATGGCAATTTGAATAAAAATACAAAAAACAAGTTAATTTATGAAAACCTTGTATTGAGGTCCCCTCGGCTAACTCGATTGTATTGCGCTTCAAATATAAACAAATTGTAAATAAATATTATTCCAAATATTTTTGTTTCAGTTTCGGCTTCAATTAGTTTTGATTTATAGCCGTAAAATTTCATTTCCCCTCAAAAATGACCAATGTGGATAATTCTGCTAAAACATTTCCCACAATATTTAGGTCAGGCTTCATGGAGCCCTCGGTGAACAGTGTAAATCATAACATACCCTTGTAACATTCCCATCTCATTAAACTATGAGTTTGTATATTTTTCCTAAATACTTGATGCAAAATATTATTTCTAAATAAAGTGAAACTGTTTCATCAGCTGGAAATACGTCTCATAATCAAACAAGACCCAACAACTGAAACTTTTATTTTCAAACCAAACTGCACCCAAAATTCATTTGCAAAATTGAATTTCAGCTAGATAAATCTTGCCGATAGGAGCATACCTTCAAGTTTACTTTTTTTGGTAAATAATTTTTCATACAAATGTTAGCTAATATCCCTAATTACCCTTTCCCAACCCTTGTGAGGATGAGTGCAGAATCAGCAAGTCCTCATATAGACGGACATATTTATTCATTTTGATTCCAGGTTTCATTCAATCATCATTTTTTTTGTTTATCCGATTTCAATGATTTTATTAACGTTTTAATTAATTAATTAATTAATTAATTTAATATCCGTGTTATTAATTCATATGGCCATGTCGCAATTATTTCCTAACCAGCCACCCTATCAAATTTTTGTTTTATCCATTTTCCATTACAATATTTAATTTTATATATCCCAAAATATTTCAGATGTCCTGGGGCTATGTGTTGTCCATATGTGTTGGGGCTATGCACAAATGCACAAAATAAATTACATGCTAATTCAAAATATCAAAAGCAATAATTTGGGGGGATAATAGTTTTGATTTGTTGGCGAGTGCCCAAAAATCATAGAATTCTTGGACAAAAATAGACGATCACAAAATATGCTGGCCGCAAAAATATTTCAATTCAATTCAATGCACGAACCAATGGGCTTGATAATACATAGGGACTGTCAAAAAAATTTCGTTTTCTACGTCGATGAAATCTTATCAAAATCTTTGGTAATCTGCTGTACTCACCGAAAATAAAATATAACAAAATATTTTTTTTTACATTTTAATCACAATGGTAATGACCACACAAAAAGGAAACTGGCCGCACTTTGGGTAACCCTGACCTAAATGGTGCAAAATGCAAATTAATTAACCAAAGAAAATGAAATTTTTCGACCTCGTCAATTATTGTTGAATTAAAAAAACTCAGATTTCTTGTCGGATGGAAATAGGAAGTCCCGTAGGATGCAAAAGCTTCAGAAAACCACAACGATTTACAGAATGGTTGGATAGTGACATTCTACCTTGACAAAGTGTTATTTGGTAATAATGTTTTCAATTTGTTGGCTCTTTACTACATGAGGGGTAAGATGTAATATTAGCTTCTACTGAAACTTACATAAGCACAACATTTTTCATACATTTCAGTTAGGATACGACTATAACTAGATATAGATCCCATTAAGCTTGCCATACTGGCAATACACTGAGTCACTTTTTTATGTTTTATCTTTTCTTCACGGGTTCTTTCTGTTCTAACTGTTTCATTGAAATATTTATAAATAAGTACTTATCATTTATTAAAATTGTTTAACACATTCAATGCCATGACGATTATTGGTGTTATTAGTTTGCACCGTACTGCACTTTACCGTACTGCACTGCACAATCTAGCATGTAAGCACTGTATGAATGACTTGTATTTATTTTATTTACTCATATACATTATTGGTACACAAAAGACATTACTAGCACATATAGGCATTATTAGCACTCATATACATTATTAGTACTCATATACATTATTAGCACTCATATACATTATTAGCACTCATATACATTATTAGCACACATATACATTATTAGCACTCATAAACATTATTAGCACTCATATATATTATTAGCACATATACATTATTAGCACTCATATACATTATTAGTACTCATATACATTATTAGCACACATATACATTATTAGCACTCTTATACTTTATTAGCACACATATACATTATTAGCACTCATATACATTATTAGCACTCATATATACCATTAACACACATATAGGGATAATTAGCGTACAGTCCTAAACACGTAGCAATTAAAGGAAATCAGACATTATTCAGATTCTACGTACAAAATTACATAAGTTTAGTTTGTTAACGAAAAAAAAATTTGATCTAGTGCACATTAGCCAGCCTGAGAATTATAGCCGTTTCTATGCAGCTTTTATTGTTGAAATCAGTGTTGTCCAAACTTTTTTGAGCCACGGCACACTTGGCTGATTTAAAAATTTTCGCGGCACACCTAAATTTATTTTTTGCTTTATTTGCAATTTTTTATTGCACGTTTACTAATCTTTTAATAAGAAATGAAAAATTTATTTACTTGAAATAAATTTAATGTAAAAAATTTTAAATTTAGAAAATTTAGTGAATGAATCTAAATAAATAGAATCTAAATAAACATAATTAAGCTGCTTACGTATTTTAGATAGTCAATATTTCTAGTAAGAAATATAAATATGATTGTAAACAAATAAATTTCGCACTTAATTGACTGATTAACATTTAAATTTGAAATAACTGTTAAAATATCCACAATCAAATTGCCTTTTATTAAGTTGTTTGGAAAAACAGGGTTTTTTTGACTTTTTTTAAAAAGATTTCACGGCACACATGGGCACCCGCCACGGCACACAGTTTGGACAACACTGGTTTAAATACTTGTAGCCCAAATTTACTTTTAGAAATTTTTTACGACAAAACATTTGCAATCGCAGTACATTGATTTTACTAATCAAATATTGTAGTTTACTTCCGAAGGCCAGCTAATTAATATGTAGAGCTCCTATTATAACAATGCCCATAAATATTTAATACTACTAATAAAATCTATATAGCGCTTACGGAGCTAGATGAGGCATTAGGGATATAATTCACGGAGAAATGGAGATCTGATATACCGAAATAAGGCTTTGTCATTTCATCAAACATTATCAATTGAAGGAGATTGCATAGGAAGTGATGGGAGGTTTACTAAATGTAAAAAAGACATGGAGTAACTCATATTTTCATGGAGAAAAACTATCGGCTGATGAAAACATAGCTAAGCAATTTTCAAACGATTTTAAAATTTTGCTAGATTTATGAAAAATGCACCCCCCTATCAAATTTATAAGATGAATGAAAATAATTAACTATAAAATGTTCTCAAATTATACTTCAATATCACCGATTGAAGAAAAACCTCCGGATATAGAGCAGACAAGGAAAGGACAACCGTAGGTTTATTCTCTAATGTATTCGAAAAACACAAATTGTCACTATTTGTAATTGAAAATCTTCTTTTTTTACTATAGTTCTCAAAATTCTGTTTGGATGAATTGTTTATTGTCTGAGGAATTATTTAATAATGAATTTCCCCCAAAGGTAAACAATGGTCAACTAACCAAAACATGCCATACAAAGCATTATTTATTGATGGTAATGCTCCTTCACATCTATTCTATTCTACCTAATGATAACAGGAAAACTGTCGAAATATATTGTCAAACGAATAACAATGAAATTGATCCGGATGAAGAAAAATGAGGTGATTATAGTAATAAATAAAACATAAAGACAAATTTGGCTTTCGAAGTTGGAATTAGTTATTTAGAGACAGAAAATAAAATGAGCATAAAATGATATTAGTTTTGATAAAAACGAAAAGATTATGCGATAAAAATGATATTAGATCAAATAAACAAACGAAAATAATAATATTTAATAAATAATATTTATGTTTTAATTTTTTTTCGGTTACTATCGTCTTATCCGAAAAATTCGTTTATCCTGACTTTTTTTATTTTTTTTCGGTCTACACCAGTCCGAATATTCAGGTGTTTACTGTATTTATCTTATAGCTAACTCGTTTATTGAGATCCCTGTATTTTATCATACAATTTGTAGGGCCGTAACAAGGGTTTTGCGAGCGGTGCAGTCTGAAAGGGGCGTAAGTTGGAATGTAACATTTTTTTATGTTACCAAAAAATAAAAAAATATAAATAAAAAAAATTATTAAATGGCATGAACGAAAAAAAAGACACACTTGCTAACCTATCTATAACATTACTGGATATGCTGGTCTATTAGCGTGCCTTCGTAGGTGTGTATTTTATAAAATGTTAGTCCACAAAATGGGTTCCTGCCATTTTTTCAATTAGTAACAGAATTTAAAGGGCTTTACTACCTATTATATTAGCTGGAGATGAATACATAGTTAACAATCTTAACATGAACATTATAATTATTATAGTATACTGTTTTGAATTCGCGTGTTGGGGGCCCCAGATACATGTACCGCAAATGGCACAATAATGGCTTATCACGGCCCTGGTCACCTGTATTATTTATCAAGGAATTATATGATTTATTTAATAAAAAGTGAGTAGATCAACTCGTATTGCACATATTTGTCAATAACTCAATTACAAAAGATTGATAAGAGCAAAAAATGGGATATTTGTGTCATATTTCATGAATGAAATATGAAAAATCCTAAAATAAATTCCATGGGGATAATTGTGATTCTGCATCGAATCTTTATCAGTTGTTAATATTCCCAATCAAATCATTTATCGGGGGAATTCATTTTTTCAATTATTTTTTTTTCAAAGTTATACGATCATAATTTGTTTGAAAAATGTCAGAGTTTATGAAATTTCAAAATTGAATTTGATGATGCTGATGATGAAGAATTTGCGGATCAGCCTCTTCCAATGTTCACTTACAAAACTGGGGGCAACTTGTCAAATATAAACATTCCGGTCCCTCCACGTGTAGAATCGCGGTGAAACAAAATGACAGCTACATAAATAGAATTCCGTAAAAAATATAAATATCTGAAATGTTCGCTTTGGTAGTGTTATTTTTATTATTGCCTTTTTCGATTCCCAGATATTAATTGAATCATTTGCACATGACGGATTCTGAATGAATTGTTTTCCCGCAGTGAATTTCTGTGATCTAATTGGTTCAGATAATAATAATAATAATAATAATAATAATAATAATAATAATAATAATAATAATAATAATAATAATAATAAAAATTAATAATAATAATAATAATAATAATAATAATAATAATAATAATAATAATAATAATAATAATAATAATAATAATAATATTAATAATAATAATATTGATAATAATAATAATAGTAATAATAATAATTATAATAATAATAATAATAATAATAATAATAATAATAATAATAATAATAATAATAATAATAATAATAATAATAATAATAATAATAATAATAATAATAATAATAGAAAATTATTGTTTCTTGGTAGCACCATAGATGACATGTTAAACAAATAAGTAATACAATACAGGGTTATTCATTACTACATATACATTTATTCAATACTATAAAACATAAATATGGGATGGAACATAAATGATTGAAGGAGCACCAAGAAAAAGAAGAAAAATGATTATGGTGGAAAAAATAAATGTAGCGAATAGAGTGGTGGAATTAGAGAAAAGGTTTCGAAAATGTGGTATATACTGAATTTATCGTATGATGCAACGAGTTGACTGAACGGTAGTTGGAAATATGAAAACCAACCATTAAAATTGTTCCTGAAAATCGGAGGCGGGTGAGTGTTATATTGAACAGAAGAATTGTTGCTAGTGAACTAGTTGATAGTGCCTATAATACTGAGTTGTTTTGATCATTTCTACAAATCAAACTATTACTAAAGTTGCCAGAAGGAAACAAAAATCTTGCTAAGGAAAACGATAAGTTCCCCCATTAAGGCTTAGAGAACAAATATTACAAGTATTTTCTTCAACTGAATCCAACTGTGGAGATTTTAGCTGTTTGAATGCAAAATTTAGCAATATTTTATCTAGTATAGTTTCTATTCAAGAATTGGAAGACCAATTAAAGGTGCTTCTGATGTACTGCTATAGTAACTGCTGTATTTTACAGGAATTCAAGAAGGTATGTTGAGTAAGCAATTTCTTTTATTATCTTTATTAAATAAAGTGATAGTTCATTAATTATGAGATTGTTTCCTTGTCTTTAATACAAAATCTCCTTTATAATATTAAATAAATGTATATATTATGATGCGTAAATATATTCATGCCCTGAAAGTATTATAATAGTATGGTCATAGTAATTATAAAGAGTTTCAAAATGTGATCAGATAGTTGAAATAACTATTGATGTTAAATTTGTATATTAAAATCTATATGAAATTATATCATATCATATTAAATTGTATTAAAGTATTTGAAATTAAAGTAATTATATTTATAAGCAATAGTTGCATCAATATTACTAATGACCACTTGTTTAAATTTTCCGATAAAAAGAGAGAATTTTAAATTGTAATTAATAAATAAATGTTTGAAGAAGACTTGAATTTAATTGCGTCTAACAGTAAAAATAATTCAAATTGAAAGAATATTTTTCAAAGTCAATAAACTTTTATTATTATTATTTAGGTGTAAAAGAAACCGCGTTTTTGTTTTCCATTTGGTCATCGGGTGTCGTTTATTCCATAACAAACTCCTGCAGTAAAGGAGATTTGAAAGAATGTTATTGTGATCCACAGAGGCATGGCCAAGATAAAGACAGCTCTGGTGATTTCACATGGGGAGGGTGCAGCGACCATATCAAGTAAGATTTTATACGCCTGTGTCTTCAATGAATTTGGATAAAGTATTCCGTTGTTAGTACCCTTAATGATAAGAGACTGCTTTCAACTGTTATTAACACTTGAAAGCAAAATATTTTTAATCAAATTTTCGCAAACAGATAAAAAAGAGATTGTGTACGTTTCTTGCGGAAAATTTTTTACCTTGAGGTCTATTTGTTAAAACACAATCAGTTTCAAACGTTGTTTATGTTTAATTTCCAAAGTACCTCCGTTAACCATATTTAAACAAAAGCATTACAAAATTATAGGAAAGGTAAAAATTTCACATTATACTACTGATAAATTAATCATCTCTATTTTCTTATTTGTCCAACTTTCATGTCAGTTTTGTTGCATCAATTTTCAAATGCTTTTTGATCTTTTCTTTTATATCCTTTTTTACTCTCTCTATATTAACTTCGCAGATGTGTTTTTGTATGTACCACGCAAATTTTATGATGTCAAATAAACCTAATTTCCTTGATTGGATTGAGCTAAAATTTGGTATGTAGATTTGTTTTTGGAGTCACTGCATGCTATCAAAATTTCAGATCGATCCAATCAAGGAATATGGATTAATTTAAAAATTATTGATATGTCAAATCTAGTGTTATTTCGTTATTTCAATATTAATTCTTATCCATTCATTAACTTCGGATTAAAGAGATAACGTTTAGATGATTTTTATAGTTGATTTTTCTTATTTCTGAATATAAATAAAATAAAACTTTTTTGAAGAATTAAAATTTTTTTAAATTAAATTAAGGTACTGCATTGAAAAGGACTATTTTTTTAGTTAAAAATTATTTCATTTTATTAAATACATACTTCACAGCAAAAGGGTTAAATATCAATTAATTGCTCAACATTTAATTAATGCTGCTATCAAGAAATCATCACTTTATAATTTCATTATTCATTTTGAATTAAAAAATAAACAATGCTTTGCATATTTGACACAGATTTTCGACACTGTCCTTTTCAAATGTTATTTAAATGATAGTCATATTGACGATAAATTAAATTTAAAGAAATGAACTGATTAAAGATGAACAAAAAATAAATTGTTTGCTGATAATTTTTTTTTAATATTTAGTTGCAAATGGAATTTTTATTTTTTATTTTATTTTAGATTTGGAATGAAAGTGAGTACAATATTCCTTGATAGTTATGACAGAAAAGATCAGACCGGTCAAACTTTAATGAACCAACACAACAACAGAGTAGGTCGCAGAGTAAGATGAGAAATGTTAAAAATTGGCTAATAAATCCTAGCACAGGTTGTGTGGAAAACTAGACTTAAAAAATGCAAGTGTCACGGAGTAAGTGGAGCCTGCTCGTTGAGAACATGTTGGCAGAGAATGAACGATTTCCGAAGAATCGGTGATATGCTAAAGAAATTGTATAATAAACCCCAGAAAGTTACATATAACCCATTTCAGAAATCTCTCACTTTCAGTAAAACCCGTTTCAGAAGACCTTCGAAAAAGAAATTAGTCTATATCGATAACTCTCAAGATTATTGCATTCAAGACCCTTCAATAGGTAAAAATAAATCTTATAATATTTGAGGGAGGGATGTTTTCTTTTTAATCATGTTATTTTTATGACCTCCCAACTTGATTTTATTATCAAAAATACTAAATGGAACGGAATAGTACTAAATTTGTTATAATTGATTTAAAATGTCCAACCGAAAAAGATTTAAGGAAATATTCATCAGTTAGAGATCCTACATCGTTTTGGTGAGGATTTGAATCTTTATTTTATTCAGTAAGTCATCCAAAGCCTTGAAGCAATTGAATCTATTTCATTAGTTATTGCCATCGGATCCCATTGCAGATTTAAATTGTATTTACACTTATTTGAAGAAAAATAAAAAAAAGAAGAATAAAACATGTTTAAAAGTAAATAACATTTGTGATATTTGATGCGGCTTGGTTATCAGATTCCAGGTGGGATTGAACTTGTTACATGGTACCGATGAGAGACAAATGAACTTGAAACTAGGCTGCCATTAGACATTGAATTGAATATCATTTAAAAATAATTATATTAAATATGATTCAGTGATTGTTAGATATTAAGTAAATTCAAATAATTTTAATATTTATTTAAATTCCTTGTAAAATCTGTTATTTACTATTATTTAAACAAATTGCTTGGGATAAATATTCTAAATCAAGGCTAATATTAATAATTATAACAATAAATACATTCTTTTGGAGCATGTGGTCAACAACAGGAGAAGTAAAAAGAAAAAAGGATTCAATCAGAAATATCAGCTAATAAAGACCACCTGATTTCCCATTGTTTTTGAAGATAATTTTTATTGAAAAGCAAAACACCAAAATATACTCAAAACATGTTACAACGATCACGGTAATTTGTGGGAGTTTCGGTAGAAAAGCAGGTTGGAGGATATGGTACAACTAACCACTTTTTGACAATGGACTTCACTTCATGGCGTTCTGTATGGGAAGCATTGTCATGCTGAAAGACGACATAATTCCTTTTGTGATATTTTAATGACAGTATTAAAACAATCAAGCTGGGCTAGAAAGACATCATAGTTGATGAAGATAATAAAATGAAAATTTTAAAACTGAGGAGATTTTTATCAGTTTCGCAAAACTGAAAATCAGTAGTAGGATGTGAGCCCGCCAGACCATGAGCCCGCCAGACCACATATACCCCTCCCCACCCCCCCCCCCCCCCCCCCCCCCCCCCGGGAAAAAAAAAAAAATTTTTTTAGAACGATGCCACATATTTTTAGAACTATTACGTAATCGATGCCACATATTTTAGAACTATTACGTAATTTTTTTTTAATTAATTGGTCCAGTGGGCTCCCCAGAACATGTCCCCGCCGCGACACATACCCCCTCCCCCCCCCCCGGGAAAAAAAAATTTTTAGAACGATGCCACATATTTTTAGAACTATTACGTAATCAATGCCTAATATTTTTAGAACTATTACGTAATTTTTTAATTTAATTGGTCCAGCGGGCTCACACTTTTTTTCATCCCAAAAATTAATGTTCCCATTATCCGATTTTATTGACCGATACCTCATCTTAAAGCTCAGTCCAAGACCTTTCGAATGAGCTATAGGTATCTGATATATCTTTAATAGTTTTAATGTTATTAACATTTGATGACCACCATCTTTTCAACGTTAAATTATTATTATTTTTCAAAATATTATTAAGTGATCTGGCGTGCTCACACTTTTTTTCATACCAAAAGTAATGTTCCCACCCACAGATTTTATTGGACGATACCTCATCTTAAAGCCCAATGCAAGACCTTTAAGATGAGTTATAGATTCCTATCATACGATGACTCATCTCATTTTTAGAACAAAGACAATGACTAACCCAATGTCTCATCATACTTTTAGAACGATGCCTAATATTTTTAGAACTATGCCTAATATTTTTAGAGCGATGCCTAATATTTTTAGAATGATGCCTCTTATTTTTAGAATGATTACGTCATACTTTTAGAACGATGCCTAATATTTTTAGAACGATGTCTAATATTTTTAGAACGATGCCTAATATTTTTAGAACTATTACGTAATTTTTTAATTTAATTGGTCCAGCGGGCTCACACTTTTTTTCTTCCCAAAAGTAATGTTCCCACCAACGGATTTTATTGAACGATACCTCATCTTAAAGCTTAGTCCAAGACCTTTCGAATGAGCTATTGAAGGTATCATCATCATTAATATTAACAAAGAGAATGACTCACCCAATGTCTTACCTTATTTTTAGAACGATGCCTAATATTTTTAGATTGATGCCTATTATTTTTAGAATGATGCCTAATATTTTTAGAATGGTGCCTAATATTTTTAGAATGATTACGTCATAATTTTAGAACGATGCCTAATATTTTTAGAATGATGCCTAATATTTTTAGAACGATGCCTAATATTTTTAGAATGATGCATAATATTTTTAGAATGATTACGTCATACTTTTGGAACGATGCCTAATATTTTTAGAATGATGCCTAATATTTTTAGAACTGTTAATTTTTGTTTTAATTTGTTTAAATCGTTGATTATTATTATTATTATTATTATTATTATTATTATTATTATTATTATTATTATTATTATTATTATTATATAATCTATCCGACAAGATATTTTCTCCCTCTATGGGTACTGTTCACAATTGGTACTGCTCGTAAGGGTACTGGTCGTAAAGGTACTGGTAAAAATATTCAAGGCAAAACTTTAACAAAGAAATTCTAAATATTATTCTTTAAATATACACTAAATTTATTAACACATTCACATTCATCATCTCCACAGTTCATAACATTTTCAACAACATGATCTATACAATCCCTATATACACACGGTTCAGTATCCGTAAATTCCTCCATAACTTCATCAATTTCTTGAATGCTTTCCTCATCATCATGAGTGTTTTCTTCTTCTGTTTCATCAACTACCGAATCTTCACTCTCCGCTACCCAGTTTATATTTAATGCGTTTGCAACAGATAATATATCCTCCATTTTCACACCAGATATTTCAGTTAATTTTTCCAATAAAAAGTTTATTATAAATTCTAAATATTAAATAATTTGATAATTAACTAGTCATATTAACCTTTTTCTGTAGTCATTATTAGTATTTTAAAACTATATTTTTAGAACGATGCCTAATATTTTTAGAACGATGCCTCATATTTTTAGAACTATTACATAATCGATGCCTCATTATTTTTAGAACGATGACTCATTCGATGACTCATCATTTTAGAACGATGACTCACCCGATGACTCATATTTTTTAAAAATAAAAGGTCAAGGTCAAGGTCAAATTTTTAATAAAAGGTCAAGGTCAAGGTCATTTCTTTTTTAATTAATTGGTCCAGAGGGCTCATAN
>CAUHTR010000266.1:0-30000 GCA_959609185.1 Schmidtea polychroa
TAATGCATGCACAATATGCGCAACTAGAAAAAATACAGGAACAAAAACTAAAGCACCTTTACATCCAATCCCAGCTACAACATCACCAATGGAACTGTGCGCAATGGATTTTTTGTGTAACTAACCACAACAATTAATGGGAATAAGCACATACTAGTTTTTAGCGATTATTTTACAAAATGGGCAGAGGCATTTCCTACAAAAGATGAAACAGCAGAAACAGTAGCTAAATTACTGGTGGAAAAAATAATCTTTTAAAATCGGTACACCGAGAAAATTATTAACAGACAAAGGGAAAAATTTCATGAGTGAAACTATAAAAAGAGTAGCTAACATATTTAACATGCATAAAATCAACACAACAGCATACCACCCTCAGACCGATTGGTTTAGTAGAGAGATTTAATGGGACATTGCTAAGTAGATTAGCTGTGTTTGTGGGAAAAAAACCAAAATGATTGGGATGAATACGTTAATCAATGCACATACATCCATAATATCACACCAAATGAGACAACGGGATATTCACCATACTTTCTAATGTTCTTAAGAGAGCCTGCGACACCTATCGATACGATTTTTGAGCCTCGAGTATCACAATATTTAGATGCGCCAGATTATGTAACATTAATGCAAGAGAGACTACAAGATGTATACAAAGTTGCAAATTTAAAAGTTAAATTTAGACAAGAACAATATAAGGCAGATTACGATAAAAATAGCAAACCTCATAATTTTAAAGTGGGAGATAAGGTTAGACTTATGTCTCCACAAGTAGGTAAAGGTAAAACAACTAAATTAACAAGACCATTTAAGGGACCATACGAGGTAGTAAAGGTAGTACATGAAAACCTGCATTTACAAAAACATAAAAATGAGGATCCTATAATAGTACATGTTAACAGATGCAAATTAGCAGAAACAGAGTTAGTAGAAAAACACCTCACAAATATGGATTGGCGATCACAAAAAGCATTGATGATGGCAGCGATCTTTTAACAATTATAGGGCTATGTAAATCAACTGAAGTGGAAAATGAGAGCATACACTCAGTAAAATACATGGAGGAAGATATCTTAATCAACATTTCACCGTATAAGATTAAAGTATATAACTTGAATAAATCACCTATAAGAGACTTATATCTAGAAACTGGGACGATACACCCAAGCTTATGAAAAAATTGAGAATAGATCAACTAATGAATTTGAAAGAGGAGATAATGTTGAATCATAAATCTACAGCCTAACACCAATTACACACTCTGTGCACAGTGGAATACCTTAGTTGACACATCACAAGTAAGGTGCAAAAGAATAAGAACCACTATCACAAACATATATAAGCCCATAGATAATAGCATGCCAACAACCACCATAACAATAACTACCACAAATTCGGCATCCACCCAACAGTCATTACAAACGATAACAAACACAGACAGAGAAACGACAGTTAAAGTAACTAGACAAGTGTATAAAAAATTAATAATAAAAATCTAAGACAGTTTGATAGGAAACTGATCAAATTACCTACGGGAAAACCCATAATCATAAATAACTGGGATGAACTAAAAGCATTTCAAATAAAACCTGCTAAACCACGATGGCCTTTCTATGTAATTTCATCAAGCATTTTAGCATTGAGTATTTTAGCTATTATCACCAAGTGTTCAAGTGTATAAAAAATACAAATGGAAAAGGCAGCGGTATCGGCACCGACTGGTCAAAAATGTACCAGGGCATTTTCATTTGGATAAGTATAGGCCAGGGCAATACACAATGTCCTCATTGGTTTAAAAATAATATAGATAATTTCAATTCCTATTGGTCAATGATAATATTTAAACTCACATATATTTATATTTTTATTTATATTGAAGCGTATAAGGTAAAGCCTCAAATGCGCTGTAAATATGTATGTTTATATTGTTTTTTTAGAAAAATGCAATCCAACAATACCAGAGTCAATCCCAAACCATTCAATCCCATACAACGTCCAGTCCAACAATACAGCTGCTCCATTCAAAAACTATACCACAGTTTCTACAAAAATTTGCAAAATAAAATCACCTCAGACGGCTCACCAATCACCATCAGAAGTTTCCCTAACCAGGTCTGCATACCTAATGAAATGAAGTGCGAAATCGAAGAAAGAGAAATGCACTTAGTTAAATTTAATGAAGCCCGAAGGATTAAGCTGAGAGATATAATAGGCACCTATGATATGTTCGAAAATGCAGATATCGCAGCAAATGAAGGATGAAAAGTCCCACACAGAATACTATTCCATATGACCAGAACGGAGGTCTCAATCTGTCAACAACGAATCCCAATTATAACAACAAGCAACTGCACGGTGGTGATCAAGACGATGAAGACTAATCGAAGCGTGCCAAACGATTTCAACAATTTGGTCATCCAAATGAACAATTTACCCTGTGTGATGGCTATCGAAATCCTATATGTCCCAACCATACCCAATCCTTTCAGAGAATTAGAGATGATACAGTCGGAAATCGTGATACATCAAGATTTCATCTCGAAACGGATGTCATTCACACATCAACAGTTGTCGATCCCCGAACGACAAAGGGCAATCATGTTCGTCGATGTCAAAGAAGTATGCGACATCAATAACAATCTCAGACCAGTAGAGATATGCATCAGAAACTTCAGAGGAGAAATCGTATACAATAAAAAGGTGACTCCACGCACCAAAATCCAACATTACTACCCGGAGAAGACAAGAGCAGACAGGGATTCAATAAGAGGAAATGAAGACGAATACCAAGCGCTGATCGACATACAGAAGCTGTTACTCGGAAAAATCATTGTGGGATACGAAATAATAAAGAAACTCAAGACGCTGACATTAGATCTGTACAATGTCATGGGAGTCAGAGAGTTAGCTGAAGATGTGTTCATGTGCTCATTCGTCAAAAATGTAGCACCACACAGAATCAAACTATCGAATCTCGCATACAAAGTAATCGCAACACATCCAAAATGGAAGAAAGACAAAGCAATCAACAACATCCTCAAAAAACCCGAACCATTCTCAGCAGAAGATACAACATTAATCGCAAAAGTCATTTACCTCTTGGTTGAAAAGCAATGGGAAGAAGTCATAAGGTGGGACATGACAGCATTCCAAAAGGAAAATAATGGCCATCAACTCAGTCCAATAGAAGAAAACAGCGATGAGCCAGAAGAATTTGAGGAAGATATATATATCGAACCCTCACAAAGAGAATTAAAATTCAATAAAGATGGGAGCAGACGTACCTTTGAAGATGAATTAATGGACAGCGATGATGACATCATATTCGTCAAAGAGGACAAAATACCACAAGCAATCACAATAAAGGAAGAACCTCAGACATCAAGTAGATACAACTATGCCGACCCACAATGTGATTTAGACTCGGATGAAGAATATTTCTCACCGAGCGAGGCAATGCAGATAGATGACGAACTAGGACCAGAGCCAAATGTCGAGCTGGAGGAGCCAATGTTCATCATCAAAGAGGGTAAATCCACTATCTCGGAAAAAGAAATACATCAACACTTCGGTAGACGAATCATTGATGGTGATGTGTTAAAATTGGCATTAAAGAAAGGATTCCAAAGGGCGACAATGTATATAAACGGTTGCGAAATCGAATTGGTCCTCAGCGATAAAGGTAATGAGGACATTACTTTATCGGCCCTAGGAGGAGTGTTGGATGACAGAGGAAGGAGAATCGAAGAGTTTGAACTAACACATTACTTTAAAACGGGCAGCAACAAGTTCAGAGTCAACATATACGTGGAGCCCAGATAACTCAAGCCGGACAAAGCAAAACAATTATCAGTACAATTTGATTACTGACTTATGTACATTAGTTATTCATTGGACTATTATTTTATGACAATTATTATCACGGTGTTATTTTATCAGTGTATCTTATTTATTTTATTTTATGGGGTTATATGTATTTTATGTTTGATATTTCATATAAATAAAACATATTATGGGGACTAATTAAATAATTAATATCAGTATTGGAAATTAGAATTACAAAATAAATAATATTGAAAATCTAAGTGGTATTGAAAAACATATGTTTAAAATCGTAGGAACATGAGTGATCCTTGAGTTGTGAGAACATAATTTTAACACTTAATAATAATAACAATAATTTCAGCAATAATAATAAAATAATTAATAAATTTAACACTTACATAAATAATTAATAGTAATAATAATAATTTCAGCAATAATAATAATAAAATAATAACATAATAATAATTAATAATAATAATTTATCACATAACAATAATCAATTTTTAGCAATCATTTAATGTTTTGATAAGCATGTATATAAAAACATATTATTTTCTTAATTATATTTCACTTCTGAAGTACACTTGAAAAAATATAACAATTTAATTTCATATAAGCAAAAAGAGTATAAATAGCGAGTTAAAATTCATTTCTTTCGCCCCCAAAATTTTAACCGCGTCAACATACTAAAAAGGTTAATCCTTATTAGTGTTAAAACTCGAACAGACAAACAGAAACGTTCAAAAGCCTACACGCAACACAGCAAGAGAATACATAACATTCACACAGTACATACAAGCATATTCGGTCGGATATTTGAAGGATTTTTGGATTTTTGTAATCTAGCAACAAGTTCATATTGGTAAATTTTTCTTTATAATAAAAGTTTTATAAATCACTTTGTCTTTTGATATATTTGTACATATATAAGAACCAGTAAGTTGAGTGTTCCCGAATATCGAGACCTCAACAATATTTTACTTATATATTTCTTACATATTTTTCTCCAGTAAACAAGTCCAAGAGACAAACTTATCAAAGTGGAACTCAACGCAAAAAAAACCTGTGAGGAAGGCCGCAGCGTTGAGTCAACTTTGTTCCGCCATAAATCCGCCAGATCTCACCTTGGAGCTACCTGAGGAGGAATATTTGATGCCACCTATGGAAAATGTTTTCGAGTTGGACGTTTTGCTGGTCGATATGTAGTAGAATCGCTGGTAAAGCGCTCCAGATTTCCCCGGACTATTTGATCCGATTAATGCTAGCTAACTTAATTGAGGTCGTGTACGAATAATCTGATTAAATTCTTTTGTGTTTTTTTGTGAATGAGGAATTCTGTCATAACAATATAATTTTGCCTGTTTTAGTAGTTTTATCAAAGGGAGCTAACTGAAACTGGAGTGGTATGGAATTGTTATAGAATCTTTGTTGACATGGAAATATTAACACCTTGATGAAAAGATGATCATTTGGACGTTGGAACCTCTAACGGCCGTCGAGAACCCACTAGAAAATATAGGGTAGAGTAATTGTAAGACAGCGACTCACTTATCCCCTGATTAAACGACAGTGTACAGTACTAACATGGCAGTTGTCATGGGTACACTGGTCGGAAATTCGCAAATTATTGGTGTACTCATAAGAGCCAACTTTCTTTCGACTAGTTCTTGATTTATCTTCTACCTAAACGCCAACAAATGTCTGAACAGAATAGAAAGTATGGACTAATAAAGTTTCCCTTACTCGTAACGCACCACTACCAGAGGACAATATTTCTCCACAAACAACACATATTGGTTTCTGACATTGGTTTTCCAGCTCGAGAATATATCCTTTATTTTCTGTCAAAAATATTTTCATTTATATATAAAATTATGCGTTTCTATTGAATTCATATTTTGATATATTATTTTTTCTTCATTTTTCCTTATTATTATTTCCTTATTATTATTTCCTTATTATTTATCAATTTAAAATTTTTTATTTCAATAAATATTTTTGAGAATACACTTTGTTTGAATAATATTATTTTAATTATATATCTATCCAAGTATGTAATTTTTTTAATGTGTCACTTATAATATACCAAGAATTTTTAATTTCAAAATAAATTTTTAATTTATTAATATAATATAATTTACCTTAATTTTAATTTAGATGAAGTTTAATCGCATAACAAATGAAATTAGATCTCGGAATTATTTGTCTATTAATAGAGTAGATGAAAATAATTGTAAAACAATTGATAATAATGGCTTTAACTGGGAAAAACTTAAAAAGTTCTTACTGACTAAGATAACTAAAGAAAGTTATAATAATTTTTTGAGGACAGCAGATAAATTTTATAGCCTTTGCAATAATTTATTTGGAACTGAAAAACCAGTAGAATATACATCATTAGTTACTGCTTCTGCTTTCAGGACCTTGATTGGAGAAAAAATATTAACAGTAAAATCTCAAAATCATTTTATAAATCAATACGGCTTAAGTCCAAACGAAATAAATATTCTTCAGAATTTGTTTGAAATTTCAAAAGAAATTGAGAAATTTTTCGATGAGACAATTATCAATCAATTGTTAAAATTTAGTGACAATAATATCTACGATATTTTATATTCATCAAATGCCAAATTTGGAGACCATATTAAACTGAAAACTGATCTTAACTGTGACGCAATAGATAATGCAATTAAAATATTCACAAAATATTTAGAAAACAGCAATTTTTATGAAAAATTAACATCTAATCCAATACCACTCTCAATTTGTCCAGAAAATAATATCGAGCCTGACAATTCCCTAAGTTTGGAAAGTATTCTTGCACCAATTTTCAAAAATTCCGCATTTAGTGTTGGACAATTAAATGAGACGATAAAAGATTTGTTAGGCAGCAGCAAAGATAATAATGAATTACAGAATGAAGTATTTGATTTAAGATTATTGCTAATAGCATTAAAATATAAATTTTTATTAATTTAGCTTTACGATTTAATTGGAATGGAAGGGTTTGAAATTATATCGGAATTATTGTTAAGGCGAAAAGAATTAGTGGAAAACTTTTCTAAACAAAGTATATTAATTGATAATAATAATAGTTATTATTACATAATATCTTGCATTCTAGATTACGTTGACATTGTCGATGAACTGCTACACAATCCCAGCCTGCATTTGGAGAGAAAGTATTGCCTATTTATTACTCTCATTTTGATTAATTATAATTGATTTTAATTGCCAGAGCTAAGAAACTGCAGAATACCCCAAATGGGAATATGTATAAAGAAGTCAGCACGAAATTCGTTGGGTCCGTGAAAAATATAAACTATCCATACGTATACGATCTGAATGCTAAGCTCCAACAGACCGCATCTATGATTAACGGACAAAAAGTACGCTAAAATTAACTGGAGTCAACTTAGTAATTGTTTTTCATAATTCTAGATCTATTTGCCACACAATGCCATTATTAAAGAGCTGAATATCTATAAATCAATCGAATTGAAGGCGGACTTGAACAGAATTGAAGCACTCCGTGTTGAGAAGATCCAAGTGAAAGATCTTGATCAGGTTCGGCTTATTATCTATTATTTGATCATTTAAATATTTTAAAATTATCAATAAATATATAACAAACATTAAATAATTCCTAAAAAAATAAATTACTTTTGAGTAATTTAATAATAATTATTTCTTAATTTTTTTTAAATAATCAAATTAAAAAAAATTATTCCCTAATAATTTGAAAAAATTATAAAATAATAATTTGAAAAATTTATAAAATAATAATTTAAAAAAAAATAATAATTTGAAAAATTTATAAAATAATAATTTAAAAAAAAAATAATAATTTGAAAAATTTATAAAATAATAATTTAAAAAAAAAATAATAATTTGAAAAAATTATACAATAAAAATTTGAAAAATTTATAAAATAATAATATGAAAAATTTATAAAATAAAAATATGAAAAAATTATAAAATAATAATTTCTGAATCTTATTAATTTTTTTTATTAAAAATTTTTTAAATGATAATAATATAATAAAAAAGTTTCATAAAATAGAAATCATTTTTCTAAAATTTTATTTAATTTTATTAATTAATTTTTAATTAATTAAATTTATAAAAATATAATTAGAAAAAATCTAGAAGAAAATGTTTCTAAATTATTGTTTTTCTTATTTATGAATTGTACCTCATTTTATATCTTTTATATATGAATAAATGTAATATCATTTTCGAAATTAAACTATTAGTTTAACTATATAACATCAGGAAACAAATTTACCAATTTGTTTAAAAAAAATTATAAAAAGGTCCCTTAAGAGTAAATCCGAATCTTACTGCGGGTCAAAATCAACCAAAATATAACTAAGACGTTTCGGGTTTGTGGGTATGAGAAAATAATGACAACATTCTTTTAAATTTAGAACAAAAAAACAAAATTCTAATTCTAATTGTAAAAACAAATATAATTGTCAATTTATAGGTGAACTTTATTAATACATTTTCTCTTCGTTAGCAATGCCTCACCTGATGCTGAATTAAGACGCCAATTTAGTTAAGTATGGTTTATAATTAGTCACCTTAACCCTTTGTCCAACAGGTCCACAATTGTTTTAATGATTTTTTGTATATATGAATTTCGCACATATCTTATGCAAAATAAATGCATTTATATTAAAATACATACAACGAAATCTGAAACTTCAAAGGGAAAACCGCAAAAGGTTAAAACGAGTACAAGCGTCTGAGCTCTCGGCATATTTCACATGTTGCCGACGACTGTACTAAATTTTATTATATGAGGCTTTTACGAATTTTTTATAAAATCCACATTTAATTCCATATTTTTTATTTTTATTAATAATTTAATCAAATCAAAATTTAATAAATACTTAATTAGATTGCCAAGTTGGGATTTGAAGGCATTAAACAGTTGAATTTAATTCAATCTGTGGTATTTGAAGCTGCATATGGATCGAATGAAAACCTACTGATCAGTGCCCCGACAGGAGCCGGTAAAACCAACATAGCCATGTTGACAGTTTTGCACCAAATTAAACAACACATCGGTGCAGGGGGGAAAATTAAAACCGACGAATTTAAAGTAAATAAATCGATAGTGAAATATAACTTATTAATTTGATGTGCAGATAATTTATGTTGCTCCAATGAAAGCTCTAGCTGCTGAAATGACCGCAAGCTTCAGTAAAAGATTACAAAGTCTCGGAATTAGTGTCCGAGAATGCACTGGAGATATGCAATTAACCAAGCAAGAAATTACAAAAACTCAGGTAGGTTTCTATTTGACAAGATTTCCATAGTTGACGAATTGAATTTCAAATATTCAGATGATCGTGACAACTCCGGAGAAATACGATGTCATAACTAGGAAGAGCACAGGAGATACTGCATTAGTGCAATTGGTGAAATTGCTGATTATTGATGAAGTTCACCTGTTGCATGAGGATCGAGGATCAGTCATTGAATCTATTGTTGCTAGGACTCTCAGACAGGTTTGTTATTTATTATTTGCTTATTCAATTTATATTTTAAACGAATTTCATTGGTTAATTATTCAATTTATAATTTAAACGAATTTCATTGGTTAATTATTCAATTTATAATTTAAACGAATTTCATTGGTTAATTATTCAATTTATAATTTAAACGAATTTCATTGGTTAATTATTCAATTTATAATTTAAACGAATTTCATTGGTTAATTATTCAATTTATATTTTAAACGAATTTCATTTATTAATTATTCAATTTACTTTTTACTCTATGCGGGCTGAAACTTGATTGGCTGGTTGTGCTTATCGATATTTTGCATATACGTGAATAACTTAGTTCTGCATTATCATTTGTTTTAATTGATTATACACAGTGCATTGATTAAATTAATTATTATTATTATTATTATAATTAATATTTGTCCAGGTTGAATCCAATCAAAAAGTCATTCGAATTGTCGGTCTATCAGCGACATTGCCAAATTATTTGGATGTGGCAGAATTCCTTAGAGTCAACCCAGAAAAGGGATTGTTTTATTTCGATTCGAGATTTCGACCGGTACCTCTTCATCAGACATTTATCGGCATCAAAGGCGAGAATGTTCGAACTATTGAAGAGAATCTCAATGAAGCGTGTTATCAAAAAATGCTGGAATTCATTAAACGAAAACAACAAGTGATGATATTCGTACACGCCCGAAATGATACTCAGAGAACGGCAAAATTCCTTAGAAACACCCTAAAGGAACGCGGAGATATTGGATATGTGACCGAGGAGTTATTTAATAATGATTTCAAAATTGCTCTCAAAAGGGTTTGTTAAGTGCGTTTAGTGATTGATGGGATTTATTTTCGTTATGTTAGGCTGACAAATCAAGAGATATGGTACTGAGGGATGTTTTCCCTGACGGATTAGCTTGCCATCACGCAGGCATGTTGCGATCGGATAGGAGTTTCGTTGAGCAGCAATTCGTTGCTGGTAACATCCGTATTTTGTGCTGCACTGCTACATTGGCATGGGGTGTCAATTTACCCGCTCACGCCGTCATCATCAAAGGCACACAAATTTACGATGCAGAAAAGTCATCGTTTGTCGATTTGGGAATATTGGACGTTTTACAGGTATGAATCATCGATTGTCAATTATTGCACGCACATTTTATTCATATAATCGATTATTTCATATGTTTTTTCCATTCTAGATATTTGGCAGGGCCGGTCGGCCACAGTTCGACAAAGAAGGACACTGGGATAATTATGTGCAAACAAGACAAACTCAGCCACTATTTATCCCTCATCATGCGAAGCCATCCTATTGAAAGTAGATTCATGAGAAGCTTGAATGATAATCTGAATGCAGAGGTGATAATTTCATTATATTTTCAGGCAATTTATATTTATTTTTCTAACACATTTTAGATCGCTCTGGGAACTGTAACAAATGTTAATGAAGCTGTCCAATGGCTCAGCTATACGTATCTCTATGTGAGAATGCCGAAAAATCCATTAAATTATGGAATACAATGGGAGGAAATAAGAGTAAGCTTTCCTTTATGTTAATGTTTGATTAATTTATTTTCTCATTACAGATCGATCACACTCTTCGGGATTTCCGGGAAAGCCTCATCATTGAGTCAGCTAGAAGTCTCGATAAAGCTAAACTTATCAGATTCGATGAAAGAACTGGATTTTTAACATCAACCGATTCCGGTCGATTGACCAGTCATTATTACATTCGTTTTGAAACCGCTAGCCAATTAGAAGAAGATTTTTGTAGCACATTATTAAACGAGAAAGTTTTCCAAATTATTTCTCGATCAAGTGAATTCTCTCAGATGAAGGTAATAATAATAATAATCAATAATAATAATAATAATCAATAATCAATAATAATAATAATAATAATAATAATAATAATAATAATCAATAATAATAATAATCAATAATAATAATCAATAATAATAATAATAATCAATAATAGTAATAATCAATAATAATAATGATCAACAATAGTAATAATCAATAATAAAGAATTATGATCAATAATAATAATAATAATCAATAATCAATAATAATAATAATAATAATCAATAATAATAATAATCAATAATAATAATCAATAATAATAATCAATAATAATAATCAATAATAGTAATAATCAATAATAATAATGATCAACAATAGTAATAATAAAGAATTATGATCAATAATAATAATAGTTATAATCAATATTAATCAATAATAATAATAATAAAATTAGATAATAATTAATAACAAAACTGTTTGATAGGTTCGAGATGATGAATTGTCGGAACTTACAGAAATGTATCGAGGTTGCCATGTGAAATTAATACAAGACGGCTGCACTGATGTTTCGGGAAAGGTCAATATCCTGCTTCAGAGTTATATTGACAGATATCAGCCTCAATCGTTTAGTCTGGTTTCGGATTTGAATTTCATTACGCAAAATGCCGGTAGAATTGCGAGATATATATTTGAAAAAACAATCAGAAACGGTTGGGCTATGATGACAGATCGGTTGTTGAAGCTTTGCAAGGTTTGTTCTATGTTATATTGGAATTGATTTATCTATCCGCTATAGTGCATTGAACATCGAATTTGGGATGATTACAGCCCGATTTGGAGATTTGCTGGAGATATCCCCGATGAAGCGATTCATAGACTCGATAACAAGCGGTTATCGATTGAAGATATTTTAAATATTCCTGTCAGAGAATTGGGTAATGCTTTGTTATGTAATTTCTTGATCTCAATTTACAATTTCTCCCACAGACGACATAATTCGCTATGGTAATAAAGGCAAAGATGTCAAAATGGTAGCCAGTTTTATTCCAAGAGTCGACGTGAATGTCGAGGTGCAACCAGTTACCAGAACTATTTTGCGACTACGTTCAAAAATCGTCCCAACATTCAAGTGGAGTGACAAATATCACGGTTCACAAATGCAAAGTTTCTGGCTCTGGGTCGAAGATCCGGAATCAGATCTAATCCACTATTCAGAAATGATAAGCATTACAAAAAAACAAGTTAGTCTTTATTTAAAAAATTAAAAAATTAATTATTGATTATAAAAAATTAATTATTAATTTTTTTAAATGATAATTATTGATTTAAAAAAAATAATTATTAATTTTTTTAAATGATAATTATTGATTTAAAAAAATAATTATTAATTTTTTAAATGATAATTATTGATTTAAAAAAAATAATTATTAATTTTTTAAATGATAATTATTGATTTTTTAAAATTATAATTATTGATTTATAAAAAATAATTATTAATTTTTTTAAATGATAATTATTGATTTTTTAAAAATAAATTTTGTTTAATTTTATTTTTCTTTAGGTTATTGAAAAAGAAGCCATAGAAATTGTCTTTGCAATTCCCATCTATGAGCCGATGCCGAGTAGATACTTACTGAGAATTGTCAGTGATGTCTGGATCGGATCTGATTCTTTGACAGATATTTCGTTCAAAAATCTAATTCTACCAGAATTGCATCCTCCCCATACAAGTAAGCATTCGAATTTCAATTTTAAAATAACTATACAAATTAAAAAATTATTAAAAATTTATAAATTTCATTTAAACATTTAGATTTATTGGACCTGAGGCCACTGCCTGTTAGTGCATTGAAAAATGAGAAATACCAAAAGTTCTATTCGTATAGCCATTTCAATCCGATCCAAACCCAAGTATTCCACGCTCTCTATTATTCGGACACAAATGTTTTACTCGGAGCACCGACCGGTTCTGGTAAAACTGTTGCAGCTGAATTGGCAATGTTTCGAGTTTTCAATACGCAACCGCATAAAAAAGTTGATATCTTTTTCGTTTTATTATAGCATTATATTTAATCATTTAATTAGGTCGTTTATATTGCCCCTCTCAAAGCTCTTGTTCGTGAAAGAACTGATGATTGGAAAAAGAAATTCGAAGATTTTCTTAACAAAAAGTATATATTATTTATTAATATGTATTTATAATATTAATTTTAATATCTATGAATATGAATTTTCTAATCTAATAATAATTTTGAAATCGATTTATTCATCAATATTAAATTTATATTTATGAAATACATAGATTGATTAAAGATTAATGAAATTAGAATTATTAGAATTTAATTTTAATTATAAATCAATATTATAGAGTAGTTGAATTGACTGGAGATATCGCCCCTGATATGAAAGCAGTTGCTGAATCTGATTTAATAGTAACTACGCCTGAGAAATGGGATGGTGTCAGTAGAAGCTGGCAGGAAAGGAAATTCGTTCAAGACGTAGCTCTCATAGTGATTGACGAAATCCACCTTCTGGGAGAAGATCGAGGTCCAGTTCTAGAGGTGATTGTTTCTAGAACGAATTTCATTTCTGCACACACAAAATGCAAAGTTCGAATAATCGGTCTGTCGACGGCATTGGCAAATGCTCGAGATCTCGCCGATTGGTTGCAAATCGACACTAATTCAATGGGCCTGTACAATTTCCGGCCATCGGTTAGACCGGTCCCATTGCAGGTTCACATCCAAGGATTCTCCGGACGCCATTATTGCCCACGGATGGCAACGATGAACAAACCGATTTATCAAGGTATATAATATATAATATATATATATATATATATGTCACAGTTGTTTTATCATTCAATTTCAGCCATTGAAATACATTCATCCGACAAGCCGGTGTTGATATTTGTCTCGAGTCGTCGACAGACCCGTCTCACAGCATTTGATCTCATTTCATTTGCAGTTTCAAGTGACCGGCATCGACAATGGACCAGTTTATCCCACGAAGAAGTATTGATTTCTATTTCTAATTTGATGGAGTTTATTGATTATTTCCAGACGGAATTCCTGCTGCAAAACATTCCGCGACAATGACTTGAAGCTGGTCCTGTCCTATGGGATCGGAATGCATCATGCCGGACTGCATGAGAAGGACAGGAAACTGGTTGAGAATCTCTTTCTCAATCAGAAAATTCAAATTCTAATAGCAACATCAACGCTTGCTTGGGGGGTTAATTTCCCCGCCCATTTGGTAATTGTCAAGGGCACGGAATTTTTCGACGGGAAAACCAAGCGCTATGTTGATTATCCAATAACCGGTGAGTTGATTAGTTATTTTTGTTTGGCATTAATTTACTTTTCCATAACTTTCAGATGTTCTCCAAATGATGGGAAGAGCCGGTAGGCCTCAGTTCGATAACAACGGAAAAGCTGTTATTATGGTGCATGATATTAAAAAAGAATTTTACAAAAAGTTTCTCTATGAACCATTTCCAGTTGAAAGCAGGTTAATTTTTAAAAAATTTAATTTTTAATTTAATTTTAAAGAAATAAGTGGTGAAATTTAAAAAAAAATTTAAATAAAAAAAATTTAAAAAAATAAAAAAAAAAATAAAAAAAAAATAAATAAAAATAATAAATAAAAAAAATTTCAGACAATTTAAATTTTATTGTGGCCCATTTAATTAACATTTTTTTATACAAATTTTTACTGGTGTAAAATAAATTATAATAAAAGATTAATTTTAATTTTATTAAAAATTTAAAAAATTTTGAAGTCTATTTTTTTAATTATTTTTAAATAATTGACATTAATAAACACAATGAAAAATAATCAGTGGTGAAATTTAAAAAAAATGTTATAATATTAAAAAAATTTATTTTATTATAAACAATTTTAAACTTTTTAAAATAAATTAAATTTCAGACAATTTAAATTTTATAAAATTTTACTGTGGCCAATAAATTACATTTAAAAATTTAATTAACACTTTTTTATAAAAATTTTTAATGATGTAAAATAATTATAATAAAAGATTAATTTTTATTTTATTAAAAATTTAAAAAATTTTGAAAAATATATTTTTTTAATTATTTTTAAATAATTGACATTAAAAACACAAAGAAAAAGAAATCAGTGGTGATTTTTAAAAAAAATTTATTTAATTAAAAACATTTTTAAAATAAAATAAATTAATAAATAAAAAAATTTTCAGACAATTTAAATTTTACAAAATTTTATTGTTGCCAATAAATTACATTTAAAAAGTTAATTAACTTTTTTTTATAAAAAATTTTACTGGTTTAAAATAAATTATAATAAAAGATATTAATTTAATTTTATTAAAAATTTGAAAAATCTATTTTTTCTTATTTTAAATATTTTAAAAATTAATTATAATTATAATGGAAAAGAAATCAGTGGTGAAATTTGAAAAAAAATGTTATAATGTTAAAAAAAAAGAAAATTATTAATTTATTAATATATAGTATTTGTATGACAGCGTGTAAAAGTACATTCATATTGACTCTATTTTAAGTGCGGGTTATACGCAAGAAAATAGTGTAGTTTTGTTTTATTTTTAAAAAATATTACCGATGGCAAATAAATGACATAATAATTTCAGTCTACTCAAAGTCCTTCCTGATCACATGAATGCAGAAATAATCGCAGGCTCCATTACCAGCAAGCAATCGGCAATGAATTACTTAACTTGGACTTTCTTTTACAGAAGATTGTTGATGAATCCAAAGTATGTTTTGTTCATTAATTATTGTTACTATTTGATACTTATTATTATATTTATTATTAATAAATTTTATTTAGCTATTACTCATTGGAAGCTGTCGATCACAAAGCTATAAATCTCTATCTTTCTCGACTGATTGAGAACATTGTATATGAACTGGAACAGAGTCAGTGTATTGTAACCGATGAATCAGGTTCACTGGAGCCCGGCACTATGGGCAGAATTGCGTCGTATTATTACCTGAAACACCAATCTGTACGATTATTTCACAGTAAATTAAGAATCGATTCCTCTTTGGAAGATTTATTGGATATTTTGACGGTAATTGAATTTAATTTTCCTATTGATATGTATTGTTATTAAATCATCCAATCAGAGCACTGAAGAATTTGCAGAGCTGCCAGTCCGTCATAATGAAAACCAGCTCAATGCTGAATTGGCCAAGAAAGTACCAATTAAGCTCGATGCAAACACAATGGATAGTCCGAATACAAAAGGCAATCTGCTACTGCAAGCGTATTTCAGTAGAGTTGCGTTGCCAATCACAGATTATTACACAGATACCAAACTGGTATTGGATCAAGCTATCAGAATTGTACAAGCCATGATCGATGCTGCTGGCAGTGAAGGATGGCTTGCAACATGTCTCCGATTAGCTAATATGATTCCAATGCTCGTTCAAGGGCTTTGGATTTCTGATCATCCACTTTTGCAGCTGCCTGGAATTGAACTCCACCATTTGCGACACATTCAGTAAATATTTATTATTATCTCCTGCAATTTATAATAATTTTTTATTTATAGGAATCGTCGAAACAAGCCAATCTCAAGTTTGCCCGAATTGATCGACTGTGTTTCTTATAGATTCGAGAATCTAAACTCAATTTTGTCTCATGGATTTGAAAGACATGAATTAGAGAAAATATTTAAGGTAAAATATTTTAAAATTAATTATAATTATTTTTCATTTTAATATTATCTATATATATTTTAATATATAATTAAACATACATGTCAATGATTTAATTATAAAATAACTTCCTTTATAAAATATAAAAATAAAATAATTTCCTGTCATCACCAGGGGGGATATAATAACTATGTAAATTATGGATTTTAAACAAATTTATTAACTTTATAAAAACTTTTTTATTTAATAAAAATATTTAATTATTTTTAAAAATTATAATTAAATTAATATATTATTTTTAAAAATTTTAAACATTCAAAATTTAATTTAATAATTTAAAAAATTTTTATTAATTATTTAATTTAATACAACAATCAATACATACAATATACAAGAAAATAAATTATTTAAAAACATTTAAAATACAAGTATTGACTTCATTCTGCACATTAATTTTTGAATTCAATGACTTTATCAACAACGCCTCACAAATCACACGTTCCCAATAATTATCAAAATTTTTTAATAAAATTTTAAAATCAGACATACTTACAGCCCTTATTGTGCTCACCAATATGGGTAATGTTTTTAAATAATTTTAGAATTTCTGATAATGGTTTTTAGAAATATTTTAGAAAAATACATATTTGGCGATTGATTTAATTAATTAATTATAATTAAAAATATATCTGACTTACATTAGATATATAATTCCAAAATTATAATTAAAAAATAAATTTCGTAAAATTCCTAGAAAACTTGAAAATTAATTAAAAATAATTTATAACACAAATGTTGACTAAAAGTAATATTTAAGTACTTGAATAATGATCTCATATCTATACGGATCAAGTCTTGAAATTAAAAGTTAATTGCTAATTGATTAAATGTTAATGAAATTTTTAGTTTAATTTTTAATTTATTATTATTAATTGCGATCGAAACTTTGATTGTGAGAATATTTTTTCATATTTTTCACATTATTATAATTTCAAAGTAAAACTAGCAAGCGATTAAATAAATTAACTAGCATAACTTGGAATTTTTAACACTTATTTATTTTTTATTTTAAAAATTAACATTAATATCAATCATTCATAAATGCAAAATTCTCGATTTAGAAAAGCAAAATTTTCAATTTTAAACGCAAATTATTCCTTGCCTTAATTATTATTATTATTATTGATTATTATTATTATTGATTATTATTATTATTATTGATTATTGGTTATTATTATTATTATTATTGATTATTATTGATTATTATTATTTATTATTATTATTATTATTATTATTGATTATTATTATTATTGATTATTATTATTATTGATTATTATTATTATTATTGATTATTATTATTATTATTATTGATTATTGGTTATTATTATTATTATTGATTATTATTGATTATTATTATTATTTATTATTATTATTATTATTATTATTATTATTATTATTATTATTATTATTATTATTATTATTATTATTATTATTATTATTATTATTATTATCCATTTTATTAGGTTATATGCCAATTACCCGTGATGGAAATCAATTTACGAGTACAAGGAGTAATGGGAAGTGTTAGTAGTAAAGATTGTGATGTTCAAACACCATCAAAGAAAGTAAAAGATCCGAGAAAGAAATCGATAATGTATGACAAAATCGAAAATGATGAAATAATTGAAGATTCAGAAGATAGCTATTTTTGTGAGGTAATAATTCCGCAAGCAAACACAGCGCAAATCAATTCCTGGGCTGGTGCTGCACATGCATCTAAGAAATCCAATCAAAAAATCTGGATACCCGTCCTGGTGGACACAGAATATGTTCTCCAAATACAACTTAGACAATTAAACTATTCAAAAGTAAATTATTTTTCAGATTATATTTTTGATTATCATGTCCATTATCTAGGCCAACAAAATTCCCAAAGCGTTTGCTCCAAAATTTCCCAAACCGAAGGATGAGGGATATATTATAATCCTTGGAGATCCTGAAAATCAAGAAGTCCTTGGCCTGAAAAGAATCCCAATGATTCGTCAAGCCAATACGAAGATATCAATCACATTTTTCAGCCCGGAACAAATTGGCCGCTCAGTGTATACATTGTATGTGATGAGTGACAGTTATATCGGATTTGACCAAGAACTCCCAATTTATCTCGACGTTAAGGACATTTAAGGAATTTCAATTTAATGAATCAGATGAATAATTTATTTGTTTATTATTTTGTTTAAATAGATATTTTCAATTTTATTTCTTTGCATTTTATGTTTTGATGCAATAAAATTTTATAATTTTCAAGTGCTTTTTTAATTAAATAATTATATAAATAAAATATAATTAATTGATTATTGACAAGTTAGGAAAAAAAGAAAGCCAATACGAATTAAATCAATAAATGTAAGAAATCAATAAAAATAAAATTGCATAAAAAATTATTGATTTAAATTACATTTTTAAAATAGAATTTGAGATATAAATATTTAAGAAACGCAATTTCATTTTTTAAATTTTGCCATATTTTTTTTACTTCATTGTTAATTAATTCTCCAAACAAGTCCAAATTGTAATTCAATCAACAATTGCCAGAGCAGAGTTGAAACATCCAGGAGAACAGGGACGGCCAGCAATATGAGATCCTTGATCAACACCAGACCGGGTACTTCTAAAGAAGCAACTAGTATGAGATTTGTTTACTAGCCAGCACTGCCAATAATTTGAGCATTAGGTACCAAACCCAGTCTCAGTTCATGGTGGTTATTTCACGTTTTATAAGATTTATAATTAACATATTTTATTATTTCTATGTTGATTTCGATAATATCAGCGTTTCCCAAACCTTTGACCGCAGCCCGGTACAAGATTTTAAGATTTTTCTGCGACCTGTTGTCGGATCGTAACCCACACTTTGGGAAACGCTGTTATATATTATAATAAAAAATGATTATTATTAAATAAATCATTAAATAGTTATTATTAATTTAGAGATCCCAAGAGAGAGCTCGTCATTAGCATGGCCATTAAGATGCTGATGGGAGAACCATGCTACTGCTAATACTGTGGCTACGAAATGACAAAGATCGGACAGCCTCTCGCGATACTGTGGCATGAGGAAATAGGCAATTTTAGTGAACGTTGCTCGAGAGTTCCATCTGGCATTATGAATTATTGGAAGTTCTCACCACTAGATGATGGGAAATTTTACAGAACTCGTGTATCATTTGTATGTCTCACATATCTCAAACAAAAATTTAAAATCATTTCCTCCATGTTTTTTAATAAAAGTTAGTCCCGTCTCTCAACAGTAGGTTTTCTGAAGGGTCTCATATGAGCTGATAATTAAATCAACAAATTCATAATTAATATTTGGATTCTGTGAATGAGTTGGTAAACTGAAGTTGACTAAATGTCAACTAGGTCCAGAATATGATTGAAATTCCGTTTGAAGTCGCACAATAATTTCATTTCTTAGACCAGTATTAACTGCAGTTGTGTCATAGACTACCATTTTGATGCATTTCCAAGCCTAGGATTGATCTAAAAAATTCTTCAATTGATTGAATATCTCCTCTGCAGAACCACATCTACAAATAAGTATTCCAAGATTTAAACTTTTAAACGTATTTTTGAAGCATATAACTTGGTATTTATTATTTAACCTCCGTTTACAATCGAAATGTAGACAGAAATCACTTACGCATTTGAGAACGCCTTTTATTTTAGAAACCCTTCTTTTGCTCTCTCTAATTACTTTGCTCAACACTTCACTTTGTGACGAGTAGTAAGATGTGTCACCTCCAGGACATGTCACCTCCAGGACACATATATATAAGTAGGTCAAGTTAAAATTAAGTAGATCAAGTTAAAATTATGTAGGTCACGACTATATAGGTATTAAAATATGTAGGTCAAGTTACTTTAAATATATGTTACCTCCAGGACACTATATAAATAAATAAGTCAAATTAAGTAGGTCACGACTATATAGTTTATAAAAAATATGTAGGTCAAGTTATTTTTAACATGTATCCCTATAATATATACATCATTCAAAAGATATTTGAGAGTAGAGTACAATGATCATACCTTCAAAGGTGTATGGTGAATCCCTAACCTTCAAAAGGTGCAAAACCCTCGAATTTTTTCAAACTCTATAATACATATCTTTCAAAAGGTAATTGAGATGTGAGTATGATGGTCATACAATCAAAGGTGTATGGTGAGTCCTTCACCTTCAAAGGGTCAAAAAATTTCGAATTTTTTCAAACTTTATAATATATATACATCATTCAAAAGGTATTTGAGAGTAGAGTGTGATGGTCAAACCTTCAAAGATGTATGGGGAGTCCTTACCCTCAAGTGTCAAAAACTTTGATTTTTATTCAAACTGTAAATTGATCATTTCAACAAATTTTCAAACCCCACAAATAAATTTCCCAACTCAAAAATTTCCCAAATTTTAAAAATTCCCAAAAACAATTTTCCCAACTCAAATTTTTTCAAAAATTAAAAAGTCCCAAAAATGAAATTCCCCAAATTTCCCAACTCAAAATTTTCAAATTTTAAAAAAGTTTTCAAAACTATTTTCCCAAATTTTCCAACTAAATAGTAAAAGAATGTTTTACAATTTTTTTTTTCCTCGAATACATCAAACCAAAAATTTAACAAGGTTCGTCACACAAATCTAATTTTGAAATCAAACAAATGAATTTAATAAAAATTAAAATCATCGACATACACAACCGCCGTTCGCCCGCCCGCCCGCCGCCCGTCCGCCGCCCGCCCCGAAGGGGCTGGCGCGGTAGTTTGTAAATTTGGTTTAGTTTGAATATTATTTTGAGTATTAATAACAAAGGTAAAGAAATAAATGTTTATTAAATGTATATAGTATGATACTCATTAATATACATTGAACATGCTTTACATTTGCGAACATTTGAATCATAGCATTTAGAACATACAATTACATGTCCGCAAGGTAAAAACAAAACCGATACTTGATTTTCTTTACAAATGTAACAAGTTAAATACATTTTCCTACCATCATTGAGTTTTTTCCTTAGCTTATTTTCAATCAATTCGGATTTCGATATCCATTCATAAATCAATCTACTACTATATCCTGGTTCCAGCCTTAAATCCATACAATTCCAAAAGCATTCATTCAATGAATCATTATTTACTATTGCTTTGTCTAAATGCATCAAATAAATCGATAACTTCAAAATGCATTTATTGTAATTAAATAAATCAATCAAATATCCAATGGAGGAATGTTTGAAAATTTCTAAAATTTTTATGGTTTCCTTTTCAGTGAGAGTATCATAATTGTTCATAAAATCTTCAACGGTGCAGTTTAAAAACTTGAATGATCTCGTGGTCATCAGTAATTTCTTAATAAATTTATGAAAATACTTATATTCTGCACACATTTATAAGAGATACATTAAAACAACTCATTTATTAAACAAGAAAATAATTTAAAATCAATAATGGTAATTTTAAGGATTATCTTCGATAGATTTTATTGAATAATGGTTCATTAAAAAGGTCTTGAAGAGCTCTATCCAATGGTTATATATTTGAAGATATAATGTTTGTGCACAAATTAGTAAGTATTATTATTTTTATTATTATTTTTATTAACAAACTACATTCTAATAAAATACTTTTACACATCAAATTATTAAAAAAAAAAAAAAATCAAAGAAATAAAACCGATAATTATAAAACGAAAAAGAGACTTTACAATAATTTCTATTTTACAAAAATTCAAACAAGTCCGATCACAGAATTAAATTAATCTTGTAGATGTTGATTGATGAGATCGGGATCTGCTCCTGATTGAATATCATTATCGTCATTATCAATGACATCAACCCCTAAATAATGACCATATGCAAAACTAGAGTTTTTCTCTACCCAAGCTCTTTTATCATCATGATTAGTTAAAGCAATCTTTGAGTTTTTAAAGGTAAAAAGCTGATGATTTCGGGTTCCTATTCTAGTCTGAGGTACAGAAATAACTGTGTTGTTGTTGTAACAGTCTAAATAAGATTGATGTTTTATATCTGTACCTGGTAATTTTACGCCCTTAGCTCTCATAGTAGATTTATTTCCTAAAAGACTGTAGCACTTTGGTCGCAAGAAAACCCACTCACTATATCCTACACCCTTACTCTCATCCTTAAACTTTCCTATAACTGAGTCGAGTCTCCTAGAATATAAAGGATGAGAGGGATCGTAATTTGAGGTGTCTAACAAGTCATCCGAAATCATCGCTGGCAAAAGAACGTCAAGCTTTACATTTTTGACCTCTAAGAAGAAACTATCGGTATCACCCGCAACTATATTTATATCACAGTTAAACTGACTCCTATATTTTGATAATTCTATGTACTGTAATTGATACATCCTTAGTTTGGATAAATCCAGCACTGATTGTCCGATGTAGCTGGGTCTATCCAAACATATAGACTCCTTATTGAGATGTACACCAAAAAGATCATCATCAATTTTGATGGTTTTTCTAAATGATGGTTTTGATGAATATGTAATTAATTTTTCCGCGGAATTACATAGTCGTAAATTTAATCTCTTCTTAAGGTTTTCAACGGATTTACCGTACAAGCTATTATTATACAATTTGAATAAATCTCTGTACAGTTCACTGCTTGCTTCAGCTCTTAGCTGTGTATTTTTATTTATATAATTTTTAAAAATCGGTGCTTGCTTGAATTTTGTAGCTCTATGGATGTGTACAACTTTGGCACCAAGAGACAAATAAAGCTTGAGAAGCCTCCAATGAAGAACATGGTTCTTCTTTGGCCAATGCGTGAGCATCAACTTCTCAACTTTCGAACCAGGCGGGCACATTTTCTCAGGAGCAAGAGGAAAGTCATTTAAGAAATCATGAAAAATTTCTGGAATATCTATATCCACTTCTATGGTATAACCATAGGGAAGGATTTCAATGTCAGCATTCATGCACTCAAGCAATACATCATTCAATCCATCATACACCCAAGTGAAATCAGCAAAAGGAAGATTTTGGCTAAGAGCCCAACCATACAGATTATTTATATCAATATATAATAATTCTGTATTATCAGAAGCAGCAACGTAATGTTTGTTAACAAATGTTAACCCACCACGTATTCCTCCTTCGTAAAAATTGAACATTTCCATGTCCTGTAAAAGTTCTATAGGCTCAGTTAATGTCATAAGCGCTGAGGCCCATGACATACCCGGAATACCATAAAAGTTTAGAGGTTCTAGACCATTGTATGCAATGGCCTTGGCACGAAATTGTTGGAAATAGTCCGCAAGGAGGAATACATCCAATTTTTGATAAGTTAACATATAGTCAGCCAATTTAGTACAACGTTGTTGAGTCCAAATAAGTTGAGCCTTAGCATACTCATCTTCAGTAACACCAGACCAAATAGGAGGCAATTCATAAGTGGTTTCAAGTACATCCAAATCAGTCGCATAATCATAAGGAAATATGGCTTTAGCATCTATTATTAGCCTATCAAAAACCGACGAAGTCAAAGGAAGATCAGTTAGAGTTTTTACAGCCTTAGCCAAAGAACAATTAACAAATTGTATGCTGTCGATAAAACGAACAGCTAATTTTTTAATGTGAACAATCATCGAGATAAATTTCTCTGTGCTTGTGGGTATTATATTCAAATTCCAAGAAGGAAAGCCATTGAGACCATATTTTAAAATATGGTGTAAGTCATAGCCTCGTAAATTATGAAATACAATCGGCAGCTGTTTATAAATTCTGCGAGCCATATTACATTTCCTACAGGCTGCACCGAGATAATTACCAGTAAAATGGTCATGATCTCGAACAGCAAGGGATAAAACCTTCTTGCAAAGATAGCAGTTCCTACAAGATTTGAATTGTCGTTCCTCAGCAAAAGTCATAGGTCCTAACCGTTTTTTCCCTTCAAGCTCATAATAAGGTAGGACAATTGTGACAGCAATTTCCTCTACTTTTTTAAGAAATTGAGGTATACAATCAAGACCATAAAACTCGTAATACGATTTTCTATTGTTAAGATTATTTATTAATAAAAGACCTGCTGAAATAGGTAAATGTATTTGATGATGTTTAACATCTTTAGGTAAAACCGATTCAAAATCGGCATAAATAACAAAGGGTGGGGTGATTCTCTTTGAATGATTTTGAAACTCTAAATATTTATTTTCGGGTAAAGTGTAAAGGGTTGTACCCGTTTGATTTTTACTGCATAGGGCCACATGTTTAGTGAAAGCATTGTCTAATCGAAAACCGTTAAGACAATGTGGGCACCATTTGCATCTTATTTGAATACTACAGTCATTATTACGATGGCAGTTCATTAAACGTGTAATGTTGGTCACTGCGGTGTAATGATAATTATCCTTATTTTCCAAGAGTAATAAATAAATTGGAGTACCGATAGTAACCGTTGATCTGTGAATTATACTTAAGTGGGGGTGTTTAAAAACATAGTCATTAGGAACCTGATCATCATCAACTATCACAGTAGGGGTATAAGCCAGAACATTTATGGCAAGATTTAAGTCTAAATTTTTCTTTTCGAATTTAGGTATATTACACAATTTCATCGGACAATCCGTGACTTCATTGTAATTAAGAATATTTAAAAGATTTTCATATTTTGAAACTCTTTCAGGGTGGCTACCTATTTCATCTTTTTTCAAGAGCGCGAGAATACTATAAAGGAAACACTTATGATCCTTATTTTTAACATTAATAATTGCTCCTTTAGATTTCAAATCTGCGGGTGTACGAATGTAACTATGACCAGATAGGCGACAAATAGGAGCAAATTTAGTCAGAATGAAATCAATCTCTAAGATATTAATTACTCTCCAGCCACTACCTAAATAGGTAAACTTTTCAATTTTTTCGTTTAACTTATTAACTCCCTCAATTAAAAAGTTATCCGAAAAGATCTCGGCGTTATTTGAAAAGTAGTTGTCACGGATTTCCCCATCTTTTTCAAATCTTATAAGAATAGCGAATTGAATTTTGACGCTACCCATGTTATTTATTTCAGATGTTAACTTTTCAGTGATTTTATCCGTTATTATAATTTTAATTAATTGTGAATCGGCAATATTAAATCGAATAGTTCGAATGGCGCCATTTAAATTTGATTCTATTATCGGCTCAATCGCTAAAGATGATCCACCTATTTGATTTATAGTATTTATAGTATTATCATTATTTATATTTTCATTTATAGCATTTATAGTATCAATATTATCATTTATAATATCATGATTTATAGTATATGTAATATTATTACATTCGTCATCACTGAGTAGAATGACTTCATTTTTAATAATTTCGTCGTCACTGATCTCAATAACTTCAGTTTTTATAATTTTATTTTTAATTTTAGACACCCTATGTTCAGCAGGTCTTTTATTAGATTTCTTTTTTGTGTTATTATTTAAAATATTTACAATTTCAATGTTATTCTTATTTATTATTTTAAACAGTTCTTGTTTATTTGTTTTGAAAGAATTTAAGTGCTGAGAATGTTGACTATAAAATTCCTTATACCTTACACTCTGGGAAGTTTTGCATATGGGGCAAATAAAAAAGTTGATGCCATTAAAAGGTTGGCGATAATATTTCTTCATATTTTTGTGGCATTTATTGTCATGACCCATAGACGAATTACAATATTTAGGATAAAATTTGCCTAATAAAAGTTAAATAATTATTTATTGAATGAAAATGTATTATTTATTTAATAATAATAATAATAATAATAAATGTAATTTAATCTTTCATTTAAAATTTGTCTATAATATTATCAACTATAAAATAATTAGTTAATGTTAAATAATGCTAAGTTATTAATATTATTATTATTATTATTATTATTATTATTATTATTATTATTATTATTATTATTATTATTATTATTATTATTATTATTATTATTATTATTATTATTATTATTATTATTATTATTATTATTATTACTACTACTACTACTACTATTACAATTACTATTATAATTATTACTATTACAATTACTATTTTAATGATAACTGAAATAATTTACATAAAGTTATATTTACATTATATTTACATAAAATCTATATTATTATTAAGTTATTAATTAATTAAAAACTATATATTAATAAAATGAAACATACATTTTGATTCGTTATTCGAAACTGAGTCCCCAATAGGGATGGGAGCATTCAAATTATACACAACGGAGGTATCCACTACTGCGGCATTTATTATTGGAAAATTCTTGTTATGAGAAACAGAAGATTCTAAAATGTTAATGGTAATACAATTTTAATTAAACTAATAAATTACCATTTTGGAATATGTTTGAAATATCTAATATGTCGTCATTTTCGGTAATTGCGGCCCAATCACCAAAATAATTGTCTAAATAATAAAGATAATAATAATAATTAAAGTATTTATAATAATTATAAATATACCATTTCCATCATTTCCAGAACCTAATCGCCTATTGAAGACTGACGAGTTAACGGTACGAGTTTCTAATTGTAAATTTAATTATTTAATATAAATAAATAAATAAAAATCCTTACCATTTCTCGAAAGAACCACATTGATTTTAGTATTAATTGATGACATTTTAAAATTGTAATAAAATAATTATGATGAAATTTGTATTACAATTGTTTATAACGTGATAATATGCCTTTGTTAATCATGCACGGAGCATACACCGTTCATGACGGACTTTGTTATTATTGTAATAATATAAAACATAATAATAATTATAATAATAATAATAATAATAATAATAATAATAATAATAATAACAAAACATAATAATAATTATAAAATAATAAAAACATATTTTTATAAAAACATTTATTATTTAATAGACATAAGCCATCCTAAACAATGTTGTCCGCACGTACGAGTTAAAGGGTGTTGATACATTGTTTTATTATATACAATAGGATTGCCCATTGTTTGTAGTTTCCAAACCAATAAAGCAGGATAATAGAAACCCATAGGATCGAATACATGTATCTTATCTGGTTTTACATAGATTGCAATCCAATGCTCTCCGCCAAGATGAGATGAATGGGTATTGACGATTATGGCTTGATTATTTTTCAAAAATGGTATTTTATCCAGAGGAAAAACTCCTAAAAATTCATTTCCTAATATTTGTTTTCCAATTCGATTAACCTGAACAGAACTATTTTAATAAATTAAACAGTATAAAAACAACTTACTCCATGACAACTTTCTGTATTTCTGTATACATTTATACCAGCACGGTCCTGTTTGCAGTAATTTGAACTTCATTTTCAAATACTCCATATATTATAACATGCACAGGTTCTGTAATGGCTCTCGCAAACTTTATATCCAATCGTAAATTACCGTTTTGTGGTAATTGACTCTGATTTAAATCAAAATCAGGGGCTAAAACAAATGTGAAAAATGGGTATTTTGTTTTGAATTCTTCAAGAGTTATTCCACAATTCAAATTTTTATCTAAATATCCCAGATTTCTAACAATACTTTGCATATATGTAGAACAGTAATTATCAGTGTCGAAATCTTGAGTATATGTTTCTCGATAATCAGTATTTTTCGACAGAGTTAATGAAGTAACAGCAAAGTTTTTGAAAATTGAGCTGGAAGCAGTATATGATCCATTATATTGTGCTTCACTTTGAAATGTTACCAGAATAAAATTAGGCATTCTTCTATCACCAAATATCTGTTCTTTATAGAATGATGAAGCACCTTTAGCAATTGCAAATTGTACAATTTCCTTTGTTTTTAATGGATAAATTGCATGTTTCGAATTAAGACCTAATTGATGACCCGCTAATACTGATGGGTCTACTCGAACTCTTCTCACTAATAGTTTTGCATCAACTAATTGACATATTGGTGCACCTGTAGCACTAGTAAGAGTTAATGCAGAATCGGATCTTTTCAATCGAATGTGGACATTAACTCCTGGAAGCAAATATTTTGGTTGATCCATAAAATCGAGTTGTAATGATGAACACATGGTGAAAATCTTTGAGCCTTTAATCCATTTTTTCCGTTCGTCATCACTTGCTGCATAACCCATAGGAGTAAGACATGTATTTTTGGTGTCGGTATTATAATTTAAAATAGTTTCTATTATCGCCTTGTGGATATATGTATTGTTGCCACCTTCAATCTTGATATTATTAAATCCAAGAATAGCATCTTTAAAAAGTGTATGAAACAAAAAATTATTAGGTATTGTAGCATCAGCATCACCCAAAGCCTTTTTATCTTTATCTATAACCTTGATTTGAACAGTCAATAAAGTATCATTCAAATCTAAATATTCTGTTTGAGAACCATTGATGTAAAATTCTACATCATTTCTACTATCGGTAATTGAATTCATAGGAAAAACTTCCTCAAATGCCCCAAATTCTATTACAGCCTGGGGCGATGGTCTATCAAATATGCATAATTCAGATTTACCACAAATCATTTTGCAAATATAGTTCCATGTCCTTTCATTCGTTTGTTTATACGTGATATTCCATGTCTTTTACGTTTTGGAGCTGGAGCTGGAGCTGGAGGTTTTTCTTTTTGAAACATACCTGCAACCCCGGGTAAAACTTTCCCTAATTCAGCTAAAGCATTTGATTTTAGAGATGGTAATATTTTCTGTTCATTCATAATAACATCTTTTGCAGTTTTCATACCAAAACTACCAATACGTTTAAGAATAGGCAATGCAAATCTACCAATTGTTCTCAACCATCCCGATCCGTACTGTTTACCAATAAAATATGGTAATTCACCGCCAGATTGGCTATCACTATACATACTAATAATATCAGAATTAGCCATCTACTTTACGAAAATGTAATGTCAAATGAGTTTTTGAACCTTTTGGAAAGTTTATAAGTTTTCCACTATCATCACGAATATTTATTTCTATATTGTTTATACATGAACTTGCTATTGGTAAATACATGGGATTATCGATATTTATATTGACAACTTCATCATGTTCATATTTTCCAATCCATACCGATTTCAAAAGAGGAACACTGGAATCACCAACAATTATGGGTTCGATAATGTTAGTATATATGAACATTTGTTGATGATGTTCTAGTATTCTTGG